>AFQZ01001333.1:0-12779 GCA_000222935.2 Aciculosporium take MAFF-241224
GCTCTTATACTGCTTAAATATATAGCTAGGGAGGTCTTCTTACTACTAGCTTACTCTAAACTCTTAAATACTATATTATTAAATAGTGTTATTATTAATATGCTACTTAAATATATAGCTCTTATACTACTTAGATATATAGCTAGGGAGGTCTTCTTACTACTAGCTTGCTTTAAACTCTTAAATACCATATTATTAAATACGGTTACTATTAATATACTACTTAAATATACAGCTCTTATGCTACTTAAATGTATAGCTAGGGAGGTCTTCTTACTACTAGCTTGCTCTAAACTCTTAAATACTATATTATTAAATAGGGTTGCTATTAATATGCTACTTAAATATATAGCTCTTATACTGCTCTCTTTTTATATCTCTTATAATAAGGCCTTTATACCTTAGGATACTATTATATATGCTACCTTATTAGTGCTATTATTACTCTGCTTCTTTTTTACAAACTTATCTAAAAACATTAGCAGGTATAATAACTATACCTTTACTATAGCTACTTTTAAGAAATAGTCTGGTCTTTAAGATAGTCTATTAGCCAGGTTTAACTTCCCTAGCCTATACTTAATTATAAAATTATATAAATAAAGTTTATCTAATACTATAACCTATTTAATAGAAAGCTTTAGTTTTACTACTAGGTATTTATAGTTTAAGTAATTAGTAATTACTTTTATTAAATACTATAAGTAAGCTAAGTAATGTCTTTATATATAAAAAGCTTTTTATATAGCTAGTAGCTTAGTATTAGGTATTACATAGCAGAGTTTAGGACCTAACAACTTCTGTAATATATACATAACTAGGTGCTAATTACCTAGCACTAACATTACTAATACTATGCTAATAGTAAATGCTAAGGCATTTATTTTAACTTAAAGGAGGGCTGTTAGATTAAAATAAACTAGGACTAGTGCTTTTAAAAACTTTTATTTTAATATCTTAAACATAGCTTATATATTATAAGGTAGTTTAAAGGTCCCTTTAAACTCTCTTTTTAAAAGGTTTATTAATAGGATAGCGATTTTACTATATACCCTAATAAACCGTTAGTAGAACCCTATAAACCTAAGAAAGATTTATATATCTAATATACTGCTTAGTAGTAGCCATTTTACTACTGCCTTAATATGTTCTAGTTTTATTTTAATACACTTTAGTATAATAATAAATCTAAGAAAGCTAACCCTTATTATTAAGAATTTGCATTTATTAAGGTTTATATATAGCTTTATAATATGTAATTTCTATAGGACTAGTTTAACATACCCCTTATATATAGCTATATTACTACTATAGATTAGGATATTATTTAAATAGATAATACATATTATATCTACTAGCTTTCCTAGTATAGTATTAATATATTCTTAGAAGGTAGCAGGTGTATTTACTAGGCTAAAAGGCATAATAAGATATTTAAAGTAACCATATTAGCATTAGAAAACTATCTTCTACTTATTACCCTTGTGGATACGTATTTAGTAGTAAGCATCTTTTAAGTCTAGCTTTATATAGATTATTACTTCTCTTATTCTATCTAATAATTTTAATATAAGGGGAAGAGGGGCCTTATCCTTCTTAGTAACCCTATTAAGGCCTTTATAATCTATATAAAGGCATAGTTAGCCTCCCTTTTTTAGTATAAATAAGATTAGCGCTCCTGCTAGACTTATTAATTTTCTTATCTAGCCTTTTTTTATAGATTTACTAAGTATTTATAAAGAACTTATAGCTCTTTCTCTACTAGGTTATAAATTAGCCCTTATACTAGTATTTCTCCTTTTATTAATTTTATTATATAAGTTTTCCCTTTTAAAAAGAGTAGCCTACTAGCTAACTCCTTTAAAAATATATCTGTAAATTCTTTATATTCTAGTAGGAGTGCCTTTATAGTAACCTCTTTACTTGTTTTATTTTTATCTAGCTTTCCTTAGGAGACAGATAGTTATACTATATATTAGCTAAGAATTAGCATTATACTTACTGCTTTTTTTATATAGTAAATTTATTATAAGTTAGTAACTAGCTTTAGGCATTCTTTTATTACTAGGTGTTTTTAATAACCTAATGCCTATAATAGTACTTTTAGTTTATAGTCTGTAGCCTAGTCTATCCCTAGGATTAGTTTTTCCCTAGTGTCTGCTATATAGTAGTAAAGTTAATAGAATTTACTATAACCTATACTGTTTATTATTTGTACTACTCTATTAATAATACCTTAGTGCTTTAACTCTGTTAGTAAGACACTTTCTAGCTTTACCTTATCTGCTTTTACCTTACTTTAGTTAGCTTTAAATAATAAGTTTAAATATATTATTAAGTTTATTACTCCTAGGTTAAACAGTACGTTTACTACTACCTAGCTTCCTTTTTGCTATAGTTTTATTCTTATTTTTATTTAAGAGTTATTAATTTTATTCTTAAAGTCCTTAATTTAGCCTAGGGGTTTAACTATAATAATATATCCCTAGGTATATGCTATAGTTACTAGTATTATATTTAGGTTTATAGCCTGTGCTGCTTTCTTACAGTTACTATAGTACAAACTTATTATATGCCTATTTAATCTACACGTCTTATAATTAAGTGCTTTATAATAAGAAGTAATATGGCCATATTTTCCACATTTAAAGCAGGAATAAGATTGCTAGCTTTAGGTTATCTCTCTCTTACTACTTATTTCCTATTTGTTTTCTAATAGTAATGTTAACCTGGCTTATTTTCTATAGGGGTAGGGTCTCTTATTATAACCCTTTATAGTTACTTCTGCCTTATAACCCTATTTAATAAGGTATGCCTAAGACTTAGGGAACTCTTAGCTAAGGACCTGCTTCCTTATTATATAGTTTAAGCTATTAATAAATATATAAATCCGAATTCTCTTAGGGATATCTTTAGGTAACTCCCCTTTTATTTTTCCCTAAATCTTAATAAATACTATAAATAGCTAGTTATCTTATTACTATAACTTTAGTAATAACTTTATTGCTTTTAGGTAGTATATATTCTTATTTATTACTCTATCCTTTAGCTATATAATAAAGTCCTTCTAGCTATAATTATTAAAGTCTATAATACTGTTTATAGCTATATACCTATTTTATTATTACTTTGCTTTCTTTGCTAAACAGCTACTAGCATAGGCAACCTTAGTTAAGTTATTTATAAAGGTTGCTCTATTTATAATAAAAGCTATATTTAAGTCTGTAAAGAAGGATTATAAGTTCTTATAGCTATTTCCCTTATAAACTAGGGCTTTTAATTATACTTTTACAAGGCTATATTATAGGTAAGTTACTATTAATTAATTACTTAGAGTATCTGTCTAGGGAGAAGTAGTTAGACTAGGCTTTTTAAGTATAGTTACTAAGGGGTTTATTAAGTCCTGCTATATTTTCTTAAGTTAAGCATGCTTTTAAACTAAGCATAGCTTCTTTATAGCTTCCTTAAGTTCTTAGTTTAACTTTTTTTCTTTATTAGCTTATATATTAATATCTTAGATTTAGGTATACTAGGGTTTAGGCTAATAATACTAATTACTTATAGCACTATTAAGGTAAGTTTATCTTATTCTTATAGGTTCTCCTATTCTACCCTTTAATATAAGTACAGGGGTTTTTAGCTATAGTATAATATCTTATACTATAGTAATGCTAGAGCTGCTTTTGTTTTTATTAAGTTTATCTAATGCCTATGTAGTTATTATATTAATATAACTACTTACTTATATATTTATTATTTAAATTAATATTTTTACTAAGCTAATAATTTATTATCCTTATAGGAAAAAGCAAATATTTTATTATAGTTAAAGGTTTACTAGTAAAGTAAAGGCTATAGTTAAGCGTACTTAAAGCTAAATAGCTATAGATAGGGTTAGTAATATAAATACTATATTCACTAGCCTCTTTATCTTTTTATAAGGCCTATCCCCCTATATACTTATATATAGCTAGGGCGCGGCTTGCCCTAGTAGGTCTCCGTACTCTTACGCTCTTGTCTCGTGACTTTCCTGACAGTTTTACCCTTCTTTAAAGTAGGAAAATTTATTAATTATACTCCGAAGGAGTTTTTAATATATCTTAATACCTTATTTCTAAATTCTTATTAAAAGAAGCATACTGCTATTAAACTGGATTAGGTTAAACAACAACCTAGAGAAAAATTTAATAATTTTTTTATTTGTTTTAAGCAAAAGCTAGTTTTAACAGAAGGATACTATTAGGCAGAATTTATTAAACTATTTAAACTATATATAGCTTTAAATAAGAAAATATAGGACTGCTATATAGAATATAATATTCCTTATATAAACTACTTTTAAGCAGTAAAAAGGTTATAAAGCATTACTCTTAATCTTAAATCTTATAAGATAAAAAAATACTTAAAGGCTTAATGCTATATAATAACCAGATCCCCTTTAGCTGTATCTTAAAATAGTGAAGGTAATATAAAGATAATAAATATAAATATTATATTTTCCTTTAAGTAGTAAAAGATATATACTAAGTAGGTTTTAGCAAAGGAGATATAATTATAATATAATAATAAATAGTGCTTATACTATAAAGTTGCTAGATATCAATTAAAGGCATGCTACCTTCTCCCTATATATCCTTGAAAGACTAATATATATACAGTTAATATAACTATACCCTAGGTTAGGTTTAAAGTTCAAAATAACTTAAAAAAAGACAGCCCCTAAGCTTAAGGCTTAGTAAGGGGGAGGAAAATAATAGTTAGCTATTATAATTACTATAAAAGGCATATAAACAGATAAAAAAGAAAATAAACTCTAATCCTTTTTTACTACTAGTTTTATTTAATAAAATAGCCTTTACTAATATATAAGTAAATAGTAGGTATAATAGCTATACTACTATAAGTAAATCTTTTATATAAAACATAAGGTTTCCTATGTTCCTATTAGCCTAACCTTAAACAATTTAAACAGCTGTTTTTATTTAGAAGTAAGGCTAAGATAGCTATTACTAAGGCTTAACTATAATATCTAGGGTTACCTAGTTTACTACTAATATAAACAGCTAGAGTTTTCTAGTTTTAGTATATATAATCCTAGGCCTTACCTAGTTATATATCTTAGGAACCCTATAGTTAAAGTAATATAGTATTATAATTTATATAGCCTAAGAGTTATTTATAATCTAGTTATTAGAAAACTTTTAAGTATAAGTAATATCTGCTAAGAAGGTAGTAACTCTAATAATTATAGTACTAGGCTTTATATATACTAAAATAGTATAATAAGTAGTAGTAAGGAAAGAAAAAGATATATAGTTCTTAGCTACTAACTTATAAGATATAACTATAATACTTAATATTACTACACTTAAACCAGACCTAATTAGAATGCTTTTAGACTGCCTGCTAGAAGAGCTCTAGGATTTTAAAGACCTATTTAATAAGAAAAAGGCAAATATATTACTACTATATAGAGGGACTACAGACTATTATATTTATTTGCAAAAAAACCCTAATAGTATAAACCCTAAGCTTCCTTAGGCTCCCTTATATAATATGCCTTAGGAGCAGCTCTTAAAGATATAAAAGTAAATTATAAATCTTATAAATAAAGGTTAAATATAAGCTAGCTCTTTATTAGCTAGGGCTTTAGTCTTACTTATTAAGAAGGTAAAAGAGGGTTAGTAATTTTATATAGACTATTAGGCATTAAATAAAGTTATAGCCTAGAATAGGTACCCCCTTTCTTTAATTAAGAAGACCCTTTGCTTTCTGGCTAAAGTAAGATACTTTACTAAGCTTAATGTCTATATAGTCTTTTATAAGCTATAGGTTACTAAAAGGGATAAGTAGTTAATAATATTTTAAATATAATTTAGACTTTTTAAGTAGCTAGTTTGCCCTTTTAGTTTAGTAAGGGCACCTACTACTTTTTAATAATATATTAATAATACTGTTGGGAACGCTCAGGTTACAGGTATGCTGCAGCACAACCGTGGGGGGGGGTTTAATAATCAATTCATCTATGTCTCTAAAAGAGGGGAAGAAGCAGGCTACAATGCGGAGGTATAGTGTTGTGGCCACGGTACGGCCCCAGGTCACATGACCTGTGATCCAGCCAATCAGGGTGCGTGCATTCTGTGTGCAATCCACAATTCCTGGTTAATGCGGCATATCCCTTCCATTATCTATACGAGCAATTCCGACACTCGCAAATTCTCTCTCTGTTAAAGAAGAAGAGGAATCGCTCTAAAAAATGCATAAAACGCCCCAAATAATCAGATATTAACAAACAAGTAATAAAGCAAAAAACATCCTTTAAATGAATGACTTTTGTTAGTCTAGGCCGAATGGTTATGGAGGCAAAGAGTGTTGGTGGGGGGGGGGGGGGCCAAAGAGTGTAATTCCCGCGTTTAATCCTACCAAATTGGGCGCTTATAATTGCGTTTAAATTTATCGAATTTGAGCTCTTTATCAGGCGCTTAATTTGTCGTTAGATTTGGTAAGGAATTAGGACTTTTTCATTCTTCAGCGGCTCCGGCAGCGGCTCTCGCGGCAATTCTCGCGACAGGTCTTTTAACCCATCCTTCCACACGGATTCAGGCTTCATTCTTTGTTACAAAGGTCTTAAGAGCTTTATTTAGTGAAGCTTTTGTTATCGCATCTATAGGATTATTATTGCCATTAATCCAGCGTATCTCAGCCACTTCCCTCCTCTTATATAACTGCCGTAAAGCTATAATATTAATCATTAGCCTCTTTTCCTTTATCATCCCTAGCTTAACAATACATTCGTATAGTGAGAAAGAGTTAGTGCATATTATTGTCAGAATTTTCAGCTTGTTTAATCGGTTAGTAATAATATTTAGAGTAGTGCTTATTATATAGGCAATGTCAACACCTTAAACCATCCCATATAGCTTGGAAGCTAATGCACTTCTTGTGACTCTTTTTAATTTTGTTAAGCTATATGTCATAATATTTCCTCTGAGGGTGAATTCAGAGGTATCGTTATCCTTCCTTTTATTGCCTAGGATGATCACATAGCCTAGTTAAGAGCTGAGGTCTTTATTATTTACAAAAGAACCATTAATAAAGACATAAAAAGCAGCGTTTTCTAGCAAGAGAGATATATATTGAAGTCCACGGTCTTAATTGTTGATTTGCTATTAAAGTCTTTTATTAAGCCTTAAAACATTATCAGATCCTGGATGTTAGACTTAGGCGGTAACGGAAAGATCATAAGATGCTTCAGGTTAACATATCAGAGCAATGTACGCTCCTCGTGCTTGCTATTCGACATATTTCGCTCGGTTAGTCAGGTTATTAACTTGTAATAGCTTCCTTCCTTATTCCTTTTATTACAAAAAGAAGGTGTTATTATTAACTTCGCTCAAAATGCAACCGTTAAACATTAACGGTGTTAAAATCGTCAACCTCTCTTTTAGCTTCACAAGAAATTTAGCGTTTTTCAACTCAATCTCTTCGCAATCAAAAAACTTAGCATTGCTAAGTCCTAAGGTATCATCAGTCTGCATTCTAATGATTCCAAAACATAAGCTTTTGCTAGAAGAAATAAGAAGATAAGGGTTATATATAGAGGTTATTATCTGTAGTCTCTAACGATAATGATTGAAATACGTCGACCACCAATGTGTGCCAGCCTCTGCTATTCCATATAGCGGCTTAATCACAACCATAATAACGTCTAGCGGGTAAAGGTGTGTAATTTGTGCTAGAAGCTTCGCAAGAATTATGCGATTTAGCTTCGTCTGTAACTGCACATATACTTAGGTAATATCCCTTAGCCAAACCGTAATGCCTTCCTTTTTCAATAAGGGAGCAAGGGCAACGATAAGCCTTTAACTAGCTCTCTAAATCATTAGGGACTGCATAAGAATAACCTCTTTCCCACGGTTGCTATAGCCTTAGATAACACATTATGACTTTTTATACAGGGAGTTAGTTACCTTGCCTTTAACTTCTCTTACCATCCACAAGCTAAAAAGTCTTTCGCCTTTATGCTTTTGCGGGTTAAATTTTATAAATTCAAATATATTCCTTACTAGTAAAGCATTAATCTCTGCTTTATTAGAGAGTTCGAAAGGTTCTCCGGGTATATTGATTTTTCCTTGCGCGCAGAGGTTAATTATAAGTTAAAAATCGGCCTTTTCTTTCTTAGTAAGAAAAGCCTCTGCTTAAGGGTGTTTCCGGGGTCTTCCACGTCCTCTTTATAGTAGAGTTATTAGGTTATCCAGGGGGTTTTCGTGATTTTTATCACCTTAAACCAGGTCTTCCTTATAAACCAGGTCTTCCTTATGAGAAGATTCCACCTTTAGCAAGGTTATATACGGTTTAATAACCATAGACCGAAACTTCATAGGGCCATAAGGCATCTTAATAATATAAGTCTCTCCTTCCATTAAGAGAAGCTTATAAGGGCCAGTTCATCCGCCTTTTTTATAATAAACTTATACATTAGAATTTAAAGGAAGAGTATATATAGGCAGGGTTATTAGGCTGTTATGGGTATTAAGAGCATCATAGACTTAGTGTCTTGCAAGACTGTGTCTTGCTTTATCTGTTGCTTTTTGAAGTATCTCAGCTCTTTAGGCAACCGTAAAGCTCAGGGGGGAATCATTTGTTATCCTTAGATAGGTTCTAAAGACTAAAAGAGTGGGAATAAGACTATTTAGACCGGCAGAGTCATTAACTGCTTTAACAGCCATTTGAAGTATCTGCTCTTTCAAGAGAAAACCATCAGCTTCGGTCTTAATAATATCATATGCTCTGCGAAAAGGGGCATGATATTGCTTAAGTTTTCCGATGCTATTATGAGCCTTAACGGGGACTTCGTCAATATTAATTGACAATAGTTAAGCTAAATGCCTGAATTCGCTAGAAGCGAAGTTTCTTCTGGCATCGTGGACTATCCAGTCTGGGGGTCTAAGATATATATCAATCCAGCACTCTTTAAGGGCATTCCAGATATCTCAAGCTTTCTGTTATTAAGGTGCAAGAAAGCAGGCAGCTTGAAATGATATTACCGAATCTATAATGTGTAGGACTGGCTTCTTGTTAATTTGCATAATATCAACAAGGACCTCGTAGTTAAATTCAATATTGTCTTTAAGAGTGAATTTAAATCTACTTAGAGCTTTTGCGTTTATCTGGCATTAATGGCAAGCATGCGTGATTTTCCCTATATCAGCCTTATTGAATTCTTTACTAGCCCTGGCGAGAAGGTTATTCAATTGGTTGATTGACAGATGACCAAATCGGCGATAAAGTTAACGGATTTCGGCTTTAGAAAGCATAAAGATAGCAGGTTCTTAAGAACTGGCTGTTTACTAAGGATGTCCCTATTTCCTAATAATAGGTACCTTTTTGTCTCCTTAGATTAGAAGATTCTCAAGATTGTTAAGTTTAACACCCATTCTATCCATATCTGTAATAGAATATAAAAACAGTGTGGCACTATTAAGCACATAGAAAGGTATTATGCCAAAAATCGTCAGAAGCTTCAAAATACCAGTTGAAGTCGCAGTACCGGCTCTAAAGGTAATAGTCCTTTAGTCAGAGGAATGCTTAATTGTAAGGTTCTTTATGATTTTCATCAGAGCATTAACTTAGCCTTGGCCAGCAGTTAAAATTCCTAATGCTCCTGTATTCGGGAGTATACCATAAAATGTATCCACTGCATATCTCGTATCCATAAGATACACGTATTGTTGAGGTTATTCATCAGTATCGTAGTTGTAGGGGTCTTTAAAAAATAAGGCATGTTTAAAAGCATTATTCTGTAAGAAGTTTACGGTTAATTAGGAAAAGAGTGGGGGATTCGGTGCTTACATAAAGAATGTTATAAAGGAGAGAGTATTACAAGCCTCTTCGTTGTCTGGTTCCTCTTTTTTATTAGTAGTAAGGAAAGCAGCGTTCTAAGCGGCTTTTTTGTGTTCGTCCTTACTGCTATTATTAGTAGCAGTAAGTTAGGCCATTTCGCCTTTATAGGCCTATAGGAATGCATAGTATTAGCGTTTGGAGGGTGGTTTTTAGTGTTTTCTGTTATTCTACTAAGTTGCTTTTGCTTTCTTCTGCTCAGAGGCAGGATGGTTAGTTAACTAGTATCCTTCTTTATAGCAGACAAAGCATTTCTTTAAGCTCGCTCTGGCTTAAGGTTTTTCATGATATATAGCTTGTAAATAGCGTCGGTCTGTAAACATTGCTGTATTAGTGTTTTAGTCTGTAGACCGGGCGATAAGGGCAGTTAAATTGTTATCAGTAGTTGTTAGTAACTGACTTATAGAGGTTAGTGGTATATCCATTGCTAAGAGGCAATTTCAAAGATCACCAATAAATCCTTCAAAGGTTGGCACATTTCTGAATTTTATATTGTAGAAATCATTATCATTTTCAATTGCTCGTTGTACTTAATAAAAAAGGATTATATCTTATTCAAGAGGGTCATAAAGACCATTAAATATCTTCGTAAGTCGGTCGAGAAGAATTTCCAAGCATTCTGACTTATTCTTTATTGGATGTTCCATAATAATATAGCAAAGGCGTAAATCGGCAAATTATGATTTATAGAAGCTTTAATTTTCAGGTATTTCGAAGTGATTCCTGATGTTCCAAGTCATTTCTTCAAATAGAATTATCTTTACTCTAAAGTATTTAAGGAAGTATATATAGGCTTTCCCTTAAAGCATAATAGGGAAGGCTTTTAGGTAAAGAGAGGGGGAAACTCCTGCTTAAGAACATTTCTCTTTAAAATATAGTAACTTCTCGTTAATAAAGTCATACACTTCTCTAGAATATTGTTCTTCTTTCTAGTAAAGTCTCTTAAGAGTATTAAGGGCTTTTCGATCGCTGTTAGAAAGTATTCCGGTCGGGGCTTGTGGTTCTGGTTAAGGGTCTGCGGTTGAATAAAAATCTTCATTATAATAGGAATCCTTATTATTAGAAAGTTCTAGTTGTTAAGCTTCTTTTCCTTTCCTAGTTGCTTTTTCTAGTAAAGGCTTGTATTCCGTATCGGGGTTAATATTTAAGATATTAACAAGATCTTTAGAGACGTTTAATCTCGATCCTCTGGCTGTTTTGACACCATTGTCATTAAGGTAATCACAAAGGGTATACTTAAGGTTATTATTAATTTTATTAAAAGTATCCTTGGTCCAGTTTTCGTAATCTTGTTGGAAGTTAATAAGGAGATCACGACCTTTTCCTTTATTAAGAATGTAATAGTGGAGTATGTAGGCAATACGGTCATTAATATCTTGTTCAGTGGCTGTATTAACATTAATATTATTAACTAACCTGGTTTAATTTATAGATATAATTAGACAGTGCTTGTAAAGTTTTTAAGGTAGGGAACTCTTTAGAAGTTCTTTTCTGTAGACGTCTTTCTAGAGTTGTTCATCAAAGTCTTCTATTTTTCCTTAGCTTAACGACATTTTTAGTGTTTTAGGCTTTGTGTTTAGTACTAATTAAAGCAGTTAGCATTGGTTGATTCTCCGTAAATAACAGTAAAGATCTGGTTTTAATCGTGGACAAGTAACAGTTAACAATAAGGGAGAAGATCCATAAGAGTTAAGTCTTCTTATAATTATGGATGATTTAACAATTAATAATCAAAGAAATAATCCTTCAGTTAGCATAATATCGGAATTTCTTGCAGTTATATAGAGTAAAAGCATTCGGACGAGTTTCTTCTAGGTATGACCTAACGAATCTGTAGTTATTAGCAACCACTGATCAGTGTTAGGAACGCTCAGGTTACAGGTATGCTGTAGCACAACCGTGGGGGGGGGTTTAATAATCAATTCATCTATGTCTCTAAAAGAGGGGAAGAAGCAGGCTACAATGCAGAGGTGTGGTGTTATAGCCACGGTACGGCCCCAGGTCACATGACCTGTAATCCAGCCAATCAGGGTGCGTGCATTCTGTGTGCAACCCACAATTCCTAGTCAATGCGGCGTATCCCTTCCATCATCCATACGAGCGATTCCGACAAATACCTTAGGGAATATATTAGGAGACTTTATAATAGCTTATTTAGATAATATCCTTATTTATACTAAGAGCTTTAAGAAAGACTATATAGTAAAAGTATAGGAGGTTTTATAATAACTAGAATATACTAGGCTATACTTAGATATTAATAAGTATATGTTTATAGTTATAAAAGTAAAGTACCTAGGTTTTATTATAAAAGCTAAAAAGGCTATCTGCCCTAACCTAAAGAAGATTACAGCTATTTAGGATTAGGAGTTCCCTTAAATAGTTTATAGGGTATAAAGCTTTTTAGGCTTTATAAATTTCTATTAGGAGTTTATTAATAACTTCTTAAATCTTATAAGCCTTCTAACTAACCTTACTAAGAAGGCTGCTAGGTTTTACTAGTCCCTAAAATATAAAAAGGCATTTTAGACGCTTAAAGCTGCCTTTATTTTATCTTTAATCCTTATATAATAGGATTTTAACTTAAAGATATAAGTAGAGGCTAACTCCTTTAATAAGGCTATAGGTAGATACCTTTTCTAAGATAATTTAAAGGGAGTATAAAGGCTAGTAGCATACTACTTAGCGCAGCTAACAGCTATATAGCAGAATTATATAATTTATAATAAGGAGCTCTTTAGTATTATTTCCTGCCTAAAGGCATAGTTAGCTAAGCTAAGGAGCATAGCCTAGCTATTTATAATTCTTATAAATTATAAGAATCTAGAGTATTATATAGCCCTTTAGGAGATATTTAAAAGTGTTAAGCTTTATAGTGC
>AFQZ01001332.1:0-12781 GCA_000222935.2 Aciculosporium take MAFF-241224
CTTCTTTCTTCTTCTTTCTTCTTCTTTCTTCTTCTTTCTTCTTCTTCTTCCCCCCCCCCAAAAGTCATCGACTTTTTCATTTCTTCTGCGGCTGGACATTCCTACATGCATAGGTAGACAGGACACTACTGCGAATGCTGTCCTGGACATGGCAAGACAGCCAGCCATGCGACCTTTGCATATTTGCATGCGAGAAGCGCAAATATACATGTACATGATAGCCAACAATGCGAATACGAATACCAACGCAGAAGCACATCATCAATCTTCCATCGACTCTTCTTAGGAAAAAAAAAAAACTCTAGAACAAGACAACTCTAAAAAAAAAAAAAAAAAAAAAAAACCAAAGATGTGCATACGACGACTTCAACGGCGAGTCACCCACCAGTTCCATCCCCGACGGTCCCCCGAGGCGACAAGGAGGCAAGTGGAGCAGCAGCTCTTTCCTTTCCCACGCACATCCATGTTACCATGTGACGCTCTGTGGCAGACCACACAGCCGTCCCTGCATTAACTCGCTTCTTCTATGCCCTCCCCCCACAGACAGGACAGGATGGTCAGGTCAACATTTACCGGGCCCTCCTCAACCGTGCCGCATTGCGTGTCCTGATCGTGCTGATCCACATATGTCTGTGCTGGATGAGAGCTGTTGCGATTGTCACAGATAAATGAGTCCAGAAGAAAGCCGGTGTAAGTCTTCTTTCCGTCCGTCCTTCAGCATTAGCGACACTATGGGGAGCTTGGTCCTCCCTCTTGCCTGCTTCAGCTCCTTCCGCCATCTTTTGCAGACGGATGGGGATTTTTGGATTTTGGATTTTTTTTTTAAAGAAAAAGAACATCACAACAAGACTCGAGCTCACATTCGCGAATATACAGTCCTCACCACCAAGTTCAAGTTTAAGACGGGAAGCGCCTTTCCCATCACTCGATCAGCTTTATCTTGGTGTGTTTCTCGGCAAGCGGCTGTCCGAGATCCGCAAACCACATCTATAGTCATCTCCGTCGCGATCCGTCGCGACCCGCTGTCCGCTGTATCAGTGACACAAATGCTGGCTCTTGTTGGACTTTATGTCTGTGTTACTGGCCAGCTACCTTTTTCCGGCACACTACCAGGCGAACTCCGGTCTCGTCGTGTCCTGTAGGTAGGTAGGATGGGAAAGCTTGCGACCGGTTCACAATGTGGATGGACGGCGCAGAAAGTTGGAGTATTACCGGAAATAATTGAAGAAATTTTACCGTCTTCCGAAGGCGAGTGTCGTGATGTAACGACGACTGCCTCTTGCGCTTTTGGTCAAGGCTATCTTACAAGGGTGGTTGTCCCGTCGTCTGCCCCGTCCATTGTCACAGGTCGGACGGTTTAGTGCATACGGGGTGATGTTTTTTTTTTCCTAAATACCCCACGCATATGACTCTGACTTGACTCTGACTTGTCTTTTATCTAAGGAAATATCCACTTTAAATGTACCAACTTCTATTATCACAGGGTTGAACAACTTTCTTGGAGGCTGGTTGCATGTGGAGATACAACTTTCTTCCCATGCTCAGCCTCCATTCACTCCTGTCCGCATTCCACCTCGACAACCTTCAAGCTACTGTGTTTTAGAAGGAACATGTGCTGGGTACATGGGTTTGAGGCCTTACTTCCTTCTCAGTCAAATTTAACTCGACTTTCACAATTTCTAGATTTGCAAAAAGGTACCTGCCGTCTTTGACAACGCCGTTTTTTTATCCAAAAGAAACGATCCAATATATGCTTGATTGACTCTCTAACGCCGGATAGAGCAGAACCAAGGCTATCGGCTCCATCAGGCCGCCTACAGGGAGAACAAGGTTGTCAGACACCAGTGTTCTCCGGCCAAGAAGAATCTACCGCTGCAATTTACAATACTTGTCTCTGTTGGAACCCGTATCTCGTCTTATCCACAAGTCTCCCAAGGAAAACTGTGGGATCTCCCCCGGAAATCTACCCAAAAAAGACAGCTTCTCCGCGGGAAACTGACCATCCCTACCCGCACCTCTACAGCCAAGCACATCTTCCACATTGAGTATGGTAAAGCCACCATAGTCCGGGTACTAGAGCTGCGATTGTCGACATTTATTCCAGCATAGTTAACAACCTCTCCAGAAAGAACCGGCCATGGACGACTCCTATCACCACTTCCTGACATCTATGTCAGGAGCAGGAAACGCAGGAAAATATCCTGCCAGTAACACGAATGAGTTTAGCAATTCAACTCTTCCTTACCATTTCAGTCCCATGCCAGGATCAACAATGCAAACGTTCTGTCATAGCTTACAGAACTTGGGACAATTTCCTGATCAACCTGACCTTCTCTTTTCCAATGCTGGCAAAACTCGAAAGAAGCCAATGACGGGATCGGCCTTTGGAATCGAACATGTCAAGCACCGGCGGACTCGATCAGGTTGTTTCATGTGCCGCAGTAGGCGGATAAAGGTAATGCGAAAAAAAATAAAAAAAAAACATCGTGGGGTACAGGAGAGCAAAACTGACAACTTTTTTTTTTTTGTTGTTACGACTTGCCCAGTGCGATGAGGCACGTCCGATATGTGAACGTAAGTAGCCCACGCAGATCCACCAAACGTGAATCGTCCTTGTTGTTGGAGGACCAAGGACAAGCGGTGAAGCTTGAAGAGTATTGACTCTCATCCAGGATGCAAGAAAGGCAATCGAGATTGCATATATCCGGATCCTCCGACCTTAAAAAGCTCCAAGTTGAAAGACGGAAGAAGCTCGCCGCAGAGGACGAGCTCGAAATCATCCAACTGTGTCGAGAATGCTGGTGATAATGGCAATGAAGATCAGGAAACAAAATCTCTGGAAACTATCATGGACGAAGATGAGCCTGCAGAATCATCACCGGACAGGATTTCTGATTGTCAAACGTCAGAATCTCGGACCAGTCGCTCGTCCATCCCAGACTTCAACGGACGTGAGAGTACAGACAGTATATCACAGCACAGCAATATGCAGTCTCCTTCCACTTCGAATGGTTACAGTTCATCAGCAACGCTATCTCTGGATCTTAATATCCCGTCAGGGGCACACGTCGATTGGTCACACCTTCCATCAGACTATCAGCACCATCTTCAGTACTTTGTGGAGAACATCACTAGCCTCCATTATAGCATCTCGCACGATGAAGAAAACTTCTTCGACAAGATACTCCCTTTCTTGGCAGTGCAGCACGAACCCCTGCTCAACGCTGTTGTTGGCTTTTCTGCTTACCACTCAACTTTACAGAACCCCAACGGAAAGCTCCAACAATTCTTGAAGTATTACAACAAGAGTGTCACATTACTGCTCGAGTCCATAAACAACAAAGAAATGGATAATATGTTGACTCTGGTGACTATTCTCCAGCTTTTGACTACCGAGGTAAGTCTCAATCTAGGAGACCTTGACAACATGTCTGATAGTCTCCAATTAGGAATATTTCGGCGATTGGATGAATCTCATGGGCCATCAAAAGGCGGCTTTTCAAGTGATTCGCAAAATATTCAGTCCCGAATCTGTAATGGAAACTGCGACTGGTAGAGCGTGCCTGGAGTGGTATGGCCGATACGACTGCTTTGTGGCAGTGATGGGTGGGTTTCCGACGGATCTGCCCAAGGAATGGTTTAACGCGATGAAAACCTATCACCAAGCCCGTATGATCGCGAATCCTGATGACTTGAAGTGCAAAATCAGCCTTCGATCTATTGAATTGCGTGCTATATCGTACGACATGTCGATGCTCTACGCTCGTGGCAGCCGCGGACAGATTGATCCTGCAGGGTTTGCGCAGGAGCATTCAAGAATCACGGAAAAATTGCTGGGATGGAAGTCAACTTGGAATCGCCTTCTCTCCCTACCAAAGTACCTCGTCACGGATTTCTCTTATAGAACAATGGCCGACCCAGACGACATTGTGGATCCGTATATGCCTGGCCTTCTCTACAGAGGGCCTCTTTTCACCAACACGCTTATCAACACGGAGTGGGAGTCCATTATGATAATGCATCTATCACAATGTTCAGACACGCCAACGGAGAAAGTGTTTGGGGAAATTACAAAGCATGCCTACACCATCTGTCAATATTTCGAAACCGTTGAATTCTGGCCTTTGAAGCCAAAAGGGGCTCTCATTCCTTTGCAGTGCTGCGTTTCCCTGGCGTCTTTGTTCTTGCCCCGAGATTCTCGGCACCAAATGTGGGCTCGCCGAAAGCTTGCATTGATGGACACGATGGGGTGAGTTTTCCGTCCCCGCCGAGGATTTTGTCCTGGCACACGCCGCTGCTCTCTTGTTCTATTTCCACCTCATGAGATATCTTCTATTCGTAGTCGCTAATACGGCGTGATAGGTTAATATATCCGACCGTACAACGATTGAAACTGGCACAACTATTTCGTGACCCTTCTTGCGCTCGCTGGTGGCTGCCGAACGATGAAGGCCTGACTCCTATTTTGCAGGCCATTCGAGCGTTTGCCGATGAGCGAAACACGGCCGCTGTTAATGCCCAATATGAAAACATTCGAGAAATACGACATCTATTTACGAAATTAGAAGCTGCCGAGATGGCTCTGATGTAAGACGGTCAGGGGCACCGGGCATGTGAAGATACCATTTAAACGCCACCAATGTTTTATGATTTTGGGTACGCATCGTCACAATAGAGTGGGATAAAAGAAGAGGGTAAGGGGGCTCGGCAAGCCTCTTGTTACACGAGCGGCAGAGGAACATAGAGTGGGGGCCGCATCTTGTCTGAATGCCTTTGAGCTTAAAGCATAGTTGGGGCCGGGAGGGGCCGGGAGGGGCCAGGATGTTTTGCATCCAATATCCTAGTCAATCTAAAGTACACATGGATGGCAACGTGGTTGAAGCGCATGCCGTGCCCAAACGACGAAACAACTTGGAAAGTCGATACGCTAGCCAGCCGTTTCCACAAGTAATCAATGAATCAATGAATGCGGTGTATGAAGTCGGGATTTGCCACTCACAAAAGACAGGACTCATAACGAAGAAATAGGTATATTTTTTTTCCGGACCAAGACCGAAATCTTGATTACAAGGTATACAACGATTCCCTTGAACTGGACCCAAAGTGGTCAAAAGTACGACTGTCCTTTCTCAAAGGATACACGTGAAGATGGGGCATCGTGCAAACTGTAGGGCGCTTTTCCCGCCTCCCAATAACTCGACGTCTCATGTACCTTGTGTACAACAAGCTACTAAGCGCTGCCTTACCACTACCATGCCACTTACTAGTAAGCGGGTATGAAGGAGAATGTTGCATGCTTATACCCAGGTATGAGTATCAAGCACCGTCCATCACACCAAGGGCCCACTCTCACTCTGGGTCCGTAATCTGCCCAGACTCGCCCGTCATGTCTTTGGTCTGGATCTCGTCGGATTGTGGCTCGGCGGGCTCGTCGGAGGAGTCGGTCTGCGTCGTCTTGGATGTAGAAACGTCCTTGAGCTCGTCTTGAGCCTTTGACTCGGTCTTGTCCTCGGGGGTATTCTCGGACAGTTGTCCTTCGGGTGGAGACGGTGGCTTCGAGGTCTCGGAGGCAGAAGGCTGTGATTCGGGGACATTGTCTGACTGGGTTGTGATGGGATCATTTGGCGCTCCGTCTTTGGGAGCGGGTGATTCGGCTTCGACGACGGTCACATCTGGCTGGGAATCTGGTTGTTCCGCCGAGGCAGAAGGAGAGGTTTCGGGTTCGTCGCAGGGCTCGGTGGGCTTTGCAGAGCCCTGGGATGGTGTCCCGGCGGGGAGGGCAGACCTCTCCACGATGACGGGTACGTCAGCGAGCTCCAGTTCCTGGTGGCCTGGAATGTGGAGGTCCCGCATCTTGTTCGAGACATGCTCCGTGTCCTCCTCGTCGGTTTCGATGACTGTCGTCACGGCGCTGCCCGTGGAAGGACTGCTCCTGATGTGCCTTCGGGTGTTGGTGTGGCTGGCCGGATGCAGGCTGTCTTCGTCGTCTGGGAACACACCCTGCTGTTGTTGCTGAGACGGCGGCTTGAGGACGACGGGCGTGGACTTTGACGGCTCTTCTGATTCTTGGCGCGTTTCGTTTACGTCCGAGTCGTCGGGGGTTTCGAGGCCCTCCGCCTCGGGAGGGAGCTTGTAGTTCTCGGCGGGCAGCAGATCGTACAGGTCGCAGACCGTCTTGAAGAAGACGTACAGTCCGCTGAGGCTCTCGACGAACCAAAAGACGCTGCGGTGCTGGAACCAGGCGTGCGCGAAGATGCGATGCAGCCGCCGGAAGACGTTGACGAGATTCTTGACGCCCGAGTTCTTGCTGTGGGTGTCGTTGAGGAGGGCAAATCGGCTGGGAAACAGCTTTTGGTCCGAGACGACGTTGGCGGCCCAGTCGAGCGTGTGGCAGCAGTAGTCGATGGCGCAGCAGCTCTTGGGCTGCTCGTGGACGGCGCACAGGAACTGCCACTCCGAGGCGCGCATCTCAGGACAGGTCGTGGCGCTGCAGGGGGGCATGTCGAAGAGGAAGCCCACGATGAGGGAGTTGCACTGCGAGATGAGGAAGCGGCAGAGCTCGTAGAGCCAGATGGTGCGGTCGACGCCGGCGGGTGGCGTGGCGATGTGGACGGCGGCCGCGCGCGTTATCGCTTGCCTCCGCGAGGCTGTGTGGTGGTAGTGGAGGGCGGCGAGGTGCTCCTGGAGCTGGAAGGCTGAGTCGAGCTGTTGGTGTGCAAAAAAAAAAAAAAAAAAAAAAAAAATGTACATTGCGTTAGCTTAAATGAAGCCGGTTCAGATTGCCTGGCCTGGCATGATTTGATTTTAGTTTGCTTGTTTTTTCGCCACGCACCTCGCTGAGAGGCACGAGGGGAGGCCCGACTGCCATGTCGGCCGCTTTCGTGCCTGGATGGATGCGGCGCCTGGAGTTGGCGTCCAGGACGGACTGCTCCATCATGGTCGCATGGGGACTTGCTGGGGCACCGCCTGAGGGTGGATTCGGGCTGATTTGAATCTCTGCTGCGGGAGGGGGACTCGGCAGACGAGGCGAGCTCGGAGCCAAAGCCAAAGCCATTGCCGGGGTGGGTTTGCGAGAGGGCACGGGATGTTGGAATGCGAATGCGAGGAGATGGTGTTTTGGACGAGACCTAGCTGGGGTTGCACTTTATTAGGTAATTGGTTGAGTGTGAGTCGGTGCATGCATGTGGTGGATACGAGCGGCTTAGCGGGGCGACCCTTCCGACGCGGCGACTTCTCTGGCCCGGCACTCATCCACCTTTTTCTTTCTTTTTCCCCCCCCCTTTTTTTTTTTTTTTTTTTTTTTTGCCTATTCTTTCAGACGAAAAAATTCCAGTACAGTCTCTTTATAGATGTGAGATAGGAAGCTGCCATATTTCTTTTCAGAGGCAATCTCTCACCCTTGTTGACGCATTCAGGACAAGACCGCTTGGCAATGGATTCTGATGACGACACCCCTCCAGAGTTGGTTGACACTGCGGGGCAGAGTCAGCGTGGGATTGAGGAAATGATCGTAAAAGTGCCCATTACAATTGTGACTGGTTCGTAGTTCTCTTTGTCTCTTTGTCTTTTTTTTTTTTTTTTTTTTTTTGATTCCACCAAAGACGGGAGCTTCATGGTCTCTAATTTCTGATGTAGGGTACTTGGGCGCGGGGAAAACAACATTGTTGAACTACATCCTCACAGCCCAGCATGGCAAGAAGATTGCCGTGATTATGAATGGTTGGTGGGACTCAGCGGGCACTCGGCTTGTATTTGTATATGTTTGACCTTTGATACGTTGAGGACGCTTCCACTGACAGTGGAAATCTATCAGAATTCGGAGACTGTAAGTCATGGTGAGGATTGGTGGCGCGCATGTCTGAAACTACGATTCTAACTCTTGCAGCTCTGGACATTGAAAAGTCGCTTACCGTCAATCAGGGCGACGACAGAGTCGAGGAATGGTTGGATGTGGGAAACGGATGCATCTGCTGTTCCGTCAAGTAATCATATAACCTTTACCCGGCAAATCGATATTCTGCGTCTAACTGTTGGTAGGGATACCGGTGTCAACGCCATCGAGTCGTTGATGAGTAAAAAGGGCGCATTCGACTACATCCTGCTGGAAACGACGGGCCTGGCAGATCCGGGAAACATTGCGCCCTTGTTCTGGGTCGATGATGGCCTGGGAAGCACCATATACCTGGATGGTATAGTCACTTTGGTGGATGCCAAGAATGTGCTGCGAAGCTTGGACGACCCGGCTGGGAAAGTCGACGGCGGCGAAGACCACGATGCTCATGGGCCACTCATGACAACAGCACACGTTCAGATTTCTCATGCTGACGTCGTGGTGATTAACAAGTCAGACCTTGTGTCAGAAGATGAGCTAGAGCTGGTTCAGGCCCGAATCCGATCCATCAATGGTCTAGCGAAACTGCACATCACCAAACAGAGTGTAGTGCCTCGCTTGGAAGGGTTCTTGCTTGACTTGCATGCCTATGATCAGTTCGACGATGCAGAGGAGCGGTGGAAAGGTCACAGTCATCTAGACCCTGTAGGTGAAGACAAAAACACCCTTGTCAAGATATGGAAAAGCACCAGCTGACTTTGTTTTTTTTTTTTTTTAGACAATCTCGACCATGTCAATCCCGGTGCCTCGCCTTCATTCTTCCAAGTTGGGAGACGTCGACAGGTGGTTGCGATCTGTGTTTTGGGATAACAGACTCCCAGGAAGCAACAGGCAAGATGACTTTGAGATTCACAGATCCAAGGGCCGTATTGTGTTCAATGACGGGACAGCCAAGATGCTGCAGGGCGTGCGTGAAATTTTTGAATTGAGTGACGCTCCTCAAACAGGAGAGGTGCAGCCGGATCAGGGGAAAATCATCTTTATAGGGAGAAATCTCTCACTGGCAGATTTTGCACAAAGTTTTACTCGGAGCACCCGCTGAGCATGAGGCCATGAGAAGTCACGAGAAAAAACAACTCTGGTTCCAAACGTCTCTGTTTCGGAAGACTTCGTTCACTCAGCCTTTCACTCAGCCTTGGCATGTGTTGGGTGGTGTGTGTGTGTGTGTGTCGCGTAAAATCCACATGATTGGCTACAACGTTTTCCGATGCCACTTTCGGCACGGACCCACTTGAATCCGGAAAGCATCTATCCAATCCACGGCTTGAAGCCTGGTGAGCCTTTCTGGTTATCGATGCCAACACAGAGCCGGTCACCAGGTCTTGCTTGAATTCCACCGTGAAATACAGCCTGCGACCTCGCACACAACGACGCCGCGATTCCTGCCTTGAAACATCCACCCAACACCGTCGACAACGCATTCACAGTATTAGCTTCCAATCGGTCCCGAGACATCATGAATCGGCCAGGTAGGGCACGCCCCAAGACCTTCATTCTCAGATTGAACATGCATCGGCTTGCGGTTGTGCCGTGAGACGCTTTCAGTCTTGAGCCCGTGGCGGGTTGGCAAACGCTCAGGACGGCGATCATCTTGTCGAGCGAGGATACCTCGGCGCAAACTGGCGTAACCAGCCCTCCCGACCTATTCAACAACCACTCTTTGATTTCAACAGCCCAGCAGCGACATGATGCCGAGTTTTTGTCGAGCCGAGAACGATGCGTCTTGACATGTTGCTCATATAGCGAGATGAGAAAGCCACTCTTGACCCGTCCCTGGACTAGCGACAAGCATGTACTCTCTGTGGTGAATTGAGCTGACGCGTGTGTGTTTCGATTTTAGGACCAGTGCCGCAGGCTTTGAGAGGCATGCCTGGGAACTTCGGAGGCCAGCAACAGAATCAGCAACCCGGACGATCAATTTCGAGTCGCATGCCTATTGGAAAGCTTGGTATGAAAAGCTTATCCCACAACGCCTCCCCTGTCACCCCCATGGAAGCTTATCCGCTAACCTGTGCTTCCTACCGCAGCAACAAACAATGGATCTGGATGGGCCTTTGGCGGCAATGTTCCGATGGGAAGCGCTGGTTTTCAAAATCAGGTCCGACAATTGGGAGGAAACGTCAGCTTTGCGCAAAGTTTGAGCGGGTCGCAACCTGCCACTCCGTTGGATTTGTCGTACGTGCCTGCCGCACCTCCGCATCTCAGTTCCACTTCACATTGCGATTTCTGCCGCTCCCGTCGCGGCCGACCTATGAGCCCGCGTCAGTTTTCTGCGTATCATTCAACTATTGAATTTATTCCTTCTTGAGCCATGGCGACCCATACCGGTAATGAGACCAACCCGCATAAGCGGTCACCCGCTGAACGGTCAAATCTCAATTACGCTGCTGCGCTCAAGCGGTAAATTCGGTGGCCCGATGTATACAAGTTACATTGTTGCCATTATCATTGGCTCTCATGGCACGGTCCGTACACTTGAGAACATGTGCTAACGCCTTAACTTCAGGGAATTTCCTTCACTGTCGAATAACTCCCAGCTGAACAGCGCGAGTTCAGCATCCATGTGGGCGTCTGGAGGGTCCAGGAATCTCAGTGGTCCTGTTCAAAGAACCCAGGGCACCCCGGTCTCGTCTCAGCAAGCCGCTCAAGATGACATGTTTGGGGCCGGATCCTCTCGCATGGTGAACAATCAAGGCTCATTTCGATTTGGAAATGATGGGAATATGCCATCTGCCTCTCAAGCACAGTCGAGCACCGCCGAAGAGTTTCCTCCTCTAAATAGAGGTGGCAATGGAGAGATCGGATCTGATCGCAGCCAAAACCTGATGTCGTTGGGGTTTGGGTCGCAGCAAGGGGTTTCCGGTCAACATAGAGGGAATGGCCTGCTCAATGCGCTATCTGCAAACAGCCGAGCCAATGATGCACGGTCACCGCCTGGCATAAGTGCGCCGCGACCCCGTCACAGCCTGATTCAGGAGTTCTAATGTAGCTAACTTGGCTAGGACTGCCGCGAGGACAAGAGTCCAAGAGATCGGCCGCGGACGAAGGCAGCAGGTCAAAACCATCCTTGCGGGAGGGAAAGTCCGGGACTGCAGAGGGCACGGGCTCAAACCCGCTGGGCACGATGGCGAGCGAGAATATATCCGCAAAGTTGAGGGATGACAAAGAGGCACAAGGTCCGGAAGCAGTCGATCCGCTGGCTGGAATGAGCGACAGTGACAAGTACGGGATCAAAGGGCTGCGGACGCTGATGAACAATAACCCAGACTATCATGCGTTGATAGTAGGAATGGATCCCAACACGATGGGCTTGGACATGAGCTCACCAGAGTACGTTTTTCCCGTCTTTATTTTGTCTGAATGTTTAGAAAAAAAAAAAAAAAAATTCATGGCATCAACGATGCCCACTACTCTCGCTAATCCACTTCAGGATGATTACGACACAAGTATACTCTCTATTTGACGATAAGCCCCCACGACCAACGGTGGCAGCTACCAAAGTCCGCCTGCCAGAGTGTTACAATGTGACCAATGTGCAGCCTATTGAGACCAAGATACAAAACTTTAGCGAGGAGACTCTGTTTTGGATCTTTTACAGCTGCCCGATAGATGCGCAGCAGCAACTAGCGTCCAAGGAACTGTGAGTTATATGGCGCGCCGCTCGAGCATCACATGGGATGGCCAACTAACTCGGACCAAAATGGGCAGGCACTCGCGCAACTGGAGATGGCACATGAGGCATCAGTTTTGGCTCACCAAAGATGAGCACATGACGCCACAGATTTTGAGCCCAAATCATGAACGAGGATTTTATATTGTCTGGGACCCTGAACTGTGGCGAAAAGACAGGGTAAGACGAAGAACAGGTGCTTGACTAGCCGCGCCATGCTCAGTCGCTAACGTGTTTCTTTCCCAGCGAGAACTGACGCTGTTTTACGGAGACCTGAATACCACGTTGGGTCAATCACCAACGGGACCATAATGGGTGCTGTTGCGAGACCGAACGGTGCATGGCAGGACAGGACCTATGGCGATGCGATCAATTGTGGCTTCATGAGCTGGTGCAAAGGGCAAATCGGCGTTCAACCATCAAGGGGCTGGGTTACTATTTCTCGATGCAGCAAAATGGGCATAGTTTAGCGGCCAGAAGGCTTCGGGATTGTCGAGATTGCACTGTTAGATTGCCTTGGGGCAGATCAGTAGGAAGATGATACAGCGAATGGAACCATTCCTGGTGTCTTGAGCTGCAAGCGTCATTAGACGTGGATGTAATTTCGTGCCAACGTTTTCCTTGTCGACGGCCGATTGGCACTCCGTTTTGTGCCGAGCGCCCTGCAGTCGTGGTGCTGTACCTAAGTACTTACCTTAGGTACCTCTTACTTTATACCACTATGTGCTTAGGTACACATGCACATGACCAGAGGGAGGTACCTACTCCGCCCAAGGAAGTAAGTAATCGCTGGTCGCCACGATTAGCCGAGGTTCCGCCAGCCCTCCACGTTCTCCGTGCCGGTCTGAAGGTGCGAAAGTGCTCGCCGAAGCTGTCGGATGAAATGGAACGTTCTGGCTCCCAGCATTCTACCCGTACATGTTGTATTTTGCCTCGCATGCACCGCAAGCCGCGACAGGTGTCCAGCCATACAACTCTGCCACAACGACATATAGCACCGTGAAGCAGTGACGTTTGCCTCCTGCTGGGCACGCATCCGACCGAAGCCGTCACTTCCGGGCAACGACCACCCCCTCCCTGCTGGGCGTTCGCCTCTGCGTCTGCGTCTGCTCGTCGCGCAAACAGTCGGTCAGGTCACGTCGACAGCGGCCTTTTCTTGTCGAAAATTGGCGTGTGGGAGGACGTTTTCCATTATTGGCGCGGGGGCTCGACTTGAAAAA
>AFQZ01001331.1:0-12833 GCA_000222935.2 Aciculosporium take MAFF-241224
CAGCACCAGGGGTCCATTTCTTTCCAAATTGTAGGTGGACAGACGCGGACAGCGTTTTGCTTTGGTAGCGGTCTCTATGGACGTCGTGTTGCTTTTACAGAAATCCTCTGCTCTTTAGGCTTTGCCGCAATGCACAAGTACACGTTAAATGTAGGCATTATAAACAAGCCAGGATTCACTTGAAGGCTGCCGCGACGTGATGCGCTATATCAGTACCAGTAGACAAGGACGGAGACTTTGATGCATGATTCTTGTAAGTGACTGGTGCTGCTCCAAAGCGCCAAATGACGCAAACCACAAAGTATCCATGAAAAAAAAGGAACAGCCGTCTTGCTCCTAGTCCGCATGACGGCCTGAATTGATCACCATGATGGGCACAGGCAAAGCGTCGGACGTCCGTCGGTGAATATTGATCGGCCTCTACTATTGTTTTCCCATGCCATCCGATGTGAATGGATCCGTGCAGTTACCATGAAGCCAAAAAGATCATACGGGGTATAAAAAAGGTTTTTTTTCAAAAAAAAAATTAAAATAAAATAAAAACACACAAACACAAGGTTTGCTGGATTGCAAACTCATATCTTGCTAGAAATAAAAAGATGGGAAAACGCCCTCGGCTGGTACATGACTCGGCCGTGGTGGGTACGTCCTCGCTCACTCCATGATGTCCTGCGGGAAGTCCTTGTTGCATGGCCAGGCGCCGACGACGACGGCGTAGTCGCCGAACATGAAGGCCTCGCCCGAGACGAAGTAGTCCATGCCGCTTTTGGCGCAGGCGTTGAGGACGACGTCGACGCCGAAGGCGATGTCGGCGAAGCTGTTGAGGATTTTGGGTTCGGTGCTCTGTTGATGTGGTTTTTTTTTTTTTTTTTTTTTTTTTTTTTAGTTTTTTGGTCCTCGTCAGTCGTGTAGTGCGGAGGGAGGGGGGGCAAGCGTACATCATTGCACCATATGACGGCCGCGTTGGCGTCGCAGCTCACCTTGCCGCAGTTGCGCGGCCCCGCATCGTTGCGCGGGTGTCTGTCGCGGTCGATCTGGCGGAGCTCGAAGACGGCGCCGATGATGGGGCCGGTGGCACAGCGGCGGCGAGGCTGGTTGCAGAGGGGCGGGCTGCTGAGCTTCATGAAGTCGGGGGGGCGGGGCCGCCGCCGCCGTTGCCGTAGCCCTCGCGCTTGCGGAGGAGGGCGTTGCGCCTGGCGAGGACCTCGCGCCGGTGGAGGGCGTTGCGCCTCTGCATGTGGGTCTGCTGGCCGGGGAAGCTGGCGGTGAAGTTGGCCCAGCGGTCGGCGCGGCCGGGGAAGCGCCTCTCCATGTAGGCGCTCACCTGCTGGATGGTGCCGTTGACGACGACCGTCTCGGGGCGGTGGGGCTCGATCTGGACGTCCCAGGAGGGGAGCCAGGTGTGGGGGAGGTGGTGGAGGGGTCGGCGGGGGGGGGGGCCGTCGGCGGGGGGGCGAGGTCGAAGGCGGGGGGGGGGCGGCGGAGGGAGGGGGCGTGGGAGGGGCGGCGTTAGCGGCGTGTGTGCGGGGGGGTCATCTCGTATGGCTTGTGCGTCATAATGTCGGGGGATCTCTCGGAACGGAGATTGTCTGATGACGCTCTGCGGCCCCCGGCAGGGCCCCCGGAGGGATATCTCAGAACAGAGATTATCTGATGCCGCTCTGCGACGAGGAAATAATCCGCCCAAGGCGGGAGCTCGCCGCAGGCGGCCCCCGGCAGGGCCCCCGGAGGGAAACGCATACGCTGATGGTTTTTTCTGCCGGACGGGGGTGAAGGGGAAAGGGGCGGAACGGGGCCGGGACCGGGGCCTCTTACCATGATGGCGAGGAGGGGGAGGAGGGAGGCGAGGAGATTGGGGTGCATGTTGGAGACGATGCAGCGGGATCAAAAAAGGAGCCGGGTCTGGTGCCGATGCTGCGACGGGTGGATATTGGCAGCCGATGAATCACATATACACGTGCGTGCGTGCGTGCGTGTGTCGTATGAAGCGCCCCTCGAGATGGAGAAAGGTGATGGTGGCGGACAAGACGGCGAGACGGCAGACGACTGTTTATATTGGTCCAGCCCTCTCGCCTCGCAGGCAGGGAACGCGGCCTCGACGGCACCACCATGTCTTTGTTTTCGTCTTGTTGTTTCTTCTCGTCCAGGTGACGAGCCCTGCGCCATTTTGGAAAGCTCGAGGCGCTTAGTTCCCGTCCTCCATCATGCATGCGCAGTGGCCCCGGAAGGAAAGGCGCACGAGGGCGGCGTCGTGGCAAACATGCTTCTGGCCGGCACCATGGACACGAGCGGAGTGGGAAACGCAAAAAAACGCCAGGCCTCGCACGGCGCATGGGGGACGAATCACGGGTGCGGAAGAACAAAAACAAAAACAAAATCTCGGCCGCGTCGCCCCGGGACACCCGATGGTCGTTCCCGAAGGCGGCGCCGGCGCGAAACGTGGCCTCGAACTCTATGCCGCTTGCTAGTATAGCGGGGGGACGTGGCACAATGGCCCGATGTGGCTCCTCGGTCCCGTGGGGTTCGGCCGCGCGGTGTCAACAAAGCTAGGTAGGCGCCCAGCAGGCCGGTTTCTGCTCAACAACGCCTGATCGAGGCCGTCAACATGTCGTGCATCCATGAGAAACTCGAGAGGAGCTCGAGAGATACTCGAGGCGGGCGATGGAGAAGTTGCTTACTAACGACCCGAGCTGTGCTGGACAAGTGGCTTACAAACGACCCGAGCTGTGCCGTGTAGGGTAGGGGTCCGCAGAGCCTCGGTCAGAGCGGAGCCAGCACCTTATCGATACAAACACTTTCCTCATCACCACCAACACCGGCTCTCGCACCGCATCGGGCTGACAGACAGGGCAGGCAGGTCAGTCGCAAAGCCATCCATCCATCATCTCTCTCTGCCACGTCCTCCAAGCGTCTAGGCCCCGGACCCGACCCGGCGAGCAATGACCGTACCCTGTTGACCTCGCCCCCCCTGCCATTGCGCTTCTCCAGAGCGCCCGCCAACGCCGAGCGTCTCGAGACGTCCGTCAATCGCCCCTGGCGCATCTCGCAACATCCCGCTCGTGCACGCTTTTCGCGCCCCTCCTCCCAGCATGACCTCTGCCGCTGCCGACGCGGGGCCGAGCCCGGGGAGGTCCAGGACCGTGACCTCGACCGAGGAGATCGACAGCACAATCACCAGACCGGGAAGCGTCAAGATCAACGTCGAGGGCGCCTTCATTGTCGATGCCGACATCCCGTCGCCGGCTGTCCGCGCCCCCGACGGCCGTTCCCAGGCCGCTGGGCGAGGAAGCCCGACGCATCACGAGACGAGCGACATTCGACTTCCGAACCACACGGCCGTGGTGAGCCATATCGCTGTTGATGTACGTATGTGCCGAGACGCGGTTTCTTTTCCTTCTTCTGCTCCTTCCGGGCCCCCCCCCCCCCCCCCCGCCGTGTCGCACACGTTTGTGGCTGACGGCCTCGATCACGATGAACACGTCCCCGCACCAGATTGGAGGCTCGCTCATCAAGCTGGTCTACTTCTCGCGCGAGGTGCACTCTACCGACTCGGGTGGGCGGCTGAATTTCCAAATCTTCGAGACGGACCGCATCGATGACTGCGTCGAGTTCATGAAGCACCTTCGCGACAAGCAGTCGGAGCTCAACGGGTCTGAACCCGGCGAGCTGTGTGTCGTGGCCACGGGCGGTGGGGCGTACAAATTCTACCACAAGATACGCGACGCGTTGGGCGTGGACGTGCTGCGGGAAGATGAAATGGAGTGTCTGATTATTGGTGAGTGGGTTTGTGTCCGACTGCCGAGAATCAACTCGTGTGTGGTGTAAACATACATGCCTACATACACACATGCATACATGCATATACATGTGTGTGTGTGTTGATGTGTGTGTGTGTTGGTGTGTGTGTGTGTATGGATCAAAGTCGAAACCTCGGAACCAAAAACTCACGCCGCACAGGCCTCGACTTCTTCATCACCGAAATCCCCCGCGAAGTCTTCACCTACTCCGAAACCGACCCCATGCATTTCGTCAGCCCCCGAGAAAAGATATACCCCTACCTCCTGGTCAACATCGGCTCCGGCGTGTCGATACTCAAGGTCGACGGCCCCCGGTCGTACCAACGAGTCGGCGGCACATCCCTCGGGGGCGGCACCCTGTGGGGGCTGCTGTCGCTCCTGACCGGCGCCAAGAACTTTGACGACATGCTGGAGCAGGCCGGCCACGGCGACAACGCCAACGTGGACATGCTCGTCGGGGACATCTACGGCGCCGACTACGGCAAGATTGGCCTCAAGAGCACGACCATCGCCTCGTCCTTTGGCAAGGTCTTTCGGGAAAAGAGCCTGGCCGAGGCGCACGCCGCCGACGAGGCCAGGAAGAAGAGGTCCTCTGCCGCCGAGGCGGATGCCCGACCCGCGGAGCTGGGCTTCTCCGAGAGCGACATCTCCAGGTCGTTGCTGTATGCCGTGTCCAACAACATCGGGCAGATTGCCTATCTGCAGTCGCAGATCCACAACGTGTCCGACATCTACTTTGGCGGTTCCTTCATCCGCGGCCACAGGCAGACGATGAACACGCTGAGCTATGGCCTCAAGTTTTGGAGCAAGGGCGAGAAGCAGGCCTATTTTCTGAGGCACGAGGGCTATCTCGGTGCCGTGGGCGCCTTTCTCAAGAGGCAGCCGAGGAACTGGGGGAGGAGGAACAGTCTGGAGGGCATGGAGGAGCTTGTGGAGGTGCGGAGAGGTCATAGGGCGAGGGGGTCTGTTGCGTGAGGACGTGGAAGCTGGAGAGGTGGGTGCCCGTTCGTCATGCGGGTTGTTTGTATCAATTCCCCCCCCCTTTGTTGGCCTCTTCATTGGGAAACGGGCTTTTCGGTTTCTAGAGCGTCTATTTCCGTTGCGGCGTCATTGTTTACTTGCGATCGAAAAAAGGAGCCGCATCTGATCGCCTGTTTGGAAGGCGACGGGGCAGCAGGGGAGAGGAGGACATTATGCGAGACATTGCCTTGTTTGCGTCGTCTGCGCTCGGTGCCGGGAGCAGACCAAGGTGTACTGGGGGGGGGGTTCAAGTTAGGAGGCTGCTTTGAAGAGAGGACGAGGCATGTACGGGGTATCCCGTATGGCCGATTCTTTGCTAAAATTACATTTGATGAATCGATGTCGTCGCTGCGAGGGCGGGCCCTGTCGGCGATGGTTACGCTTTTTCGAGTCCTTGGCAATGGTGGCTGATGATTAAGTCTGTCATCGGGGTCGAGTGTGTAGGAGATGAGTTGCGGCAGGGGACTGTCCCAGATGCATGGGCGACCGCATCATCGCGGCGGTCAAGACGGACAAAAAAAAAAAAAAAAAAAAAACAAGCAACAACCACCTCTTTTGTCATTCCGTGGCTGATGGTGGTGGTTGATGATAAAGTCTGTCATCGGGGTTCGGTGTGTAGATGAGACGGGTTGCGGGGGGTGACATGTCCCAATTCGACGCCCAGTTGACAACTATTCGAGCGCGAAGACGGCCTTTACCTCTGAAAAGACGCCTCCCCTTCACCCTCCCCCGGCTTCTCGCCGTCCTTGCTCTCCCTTTCCCCGAACCCATCCTTGTCATCTTTCCTCCCTCCTTCCTCCGACACCTCCTCGCCATCTTTCCTCTGCGCCTCCCCCAGCGCCTCCCCGCCGTCTTCCCTCGCCACCTCCCCCGGCCGCTGCATCCCCAACCTGTCCAGAATCGACCCCATCATCTTCTCCAGCTCGTCCTCCTCTGCTGCCGCCGAAAAGGTGCCCCGCGGCCCCGCCCGCAGCGCAGCCTGCGTCCTCTCCCGCAGCTCGCGCAGATGACACAGGTCAAACGCCCAGGCGATCCCGCCGGTGAGCATGACGCCGAAGCTCATGACGTTGAGGGTCGCGAGGCCGAGGGCCTGCACGGCCAGGGCGCCGCGCTCGCCAGGGTCCACCTTGTGCACGACCAGATTGCCCGAGCAGAACTTGGGGACGCTCTCGAGCTTGCGGCGGAGGATGGAGCGGCGCGTGACGGCGATGGAGGCGGCCGTGAAGGCCGCGCCTGCGAAGAAGAGGCCGAGTTGCTTGGCTTGGCGCTGGAGGGGGTTGGGGCCCGCGCGGGGGCGCGACCGTGTGTTTGCGAGGGTCGTGAGGGTGTGGCTGATGAGTCTTGCACGGTGGTGGTGGTGGTGGTGGTGGAGGAAAAGGAGGAGGAGGAGGAGGGGGAAAAGGAGGAGGAGGAGGAGGAGGAGGAGGCGTATGCCATTTGAATTTTTGAGGGGGATGGGATCTGTGCTGGCTTGATGGACGGCGCGCGACCGGGATGGTGGCGCGGGGGGAGCACGATCCGATCAAGGGGGTTGGGGAAATGGAGAGATGAGCTGTCGTCGTTGGCCGGGTATGCTGGGTGCGAGTCTGAGGAATGGCCGCGTGAGTTGCTCTGCATGGGAGACGAGCCGGCTTCCATGGGGGTGGTGATGTGACGGGTGTTGAGCAGGAAGAAGAGGACTTTCGTGTTTCGTTGCTTGGACGTCCGCCGCGACAGGTGATTGGCTGATGATGTCTGGTGTGCCTGCCATGCCAAGACCGGTGACGACCCCGCCAAACAGAGCAATGTCCAGGCTCATCAGTCAGTCTTCTTCCTCTTCTTCTTTGCTTTTTCTTCCCTACAAAGCAATGCCCAAACCCAATCCCCAGGGTCGAAACAAAGTGCCCGCCCCCCCGACGCATTCCCCGCAGCCCGCCACGCCACCGAACTGGCCCCCGTTCAGACCCCGCCTGCCCGTCGTCGACCTAATCCCCAGGCTGCACCCTCTGACTCCCAAGATCGCAACGATCCCGTTGTTTTTCCCCAAGAGCCTGTGCCGTGACTATGTGGCCTTTCTAGGGACGCTGCCCCTGCAGACGACGCCCGGGAGACCGAAGCGCGGCGAGGCGGTGCGGGTGAATGATCGGTTTCAGGTCGACGATGCTGCTTTTGCGGCGAGGTTATGGGGGGAAACGGGCTTGAGGGAGGCCTTGACGGGCATGATGGAGGATGGGGACGGTATCTGGTAAGGGTTGGATGTGTCTTTTTTTCGTCAAGAAAAGTTTTTCCTCGAGAGAAGGATGGCATGTCTGACGAGTTTTGCGCACCAGGGGAGGTGAACCCGTTGGTCTGAACCCAAATATTCGAGTTTACCGCTACTCGAAGGGCCAATATTTTGACCGTCACTGTAAAGTTTACATTGTCCCCCATCTGTGGAAAGAGGATTCTCTCTCCTTGTATTTGACGTATCGGGCGTCGCGTGTGTATTTATTTGTTTGTTTGCTTTTATTCTGACTCTTTTCTTTGGCTCGAGCATCCAACACTTGCGCCCCAGACGACGACTCCAACAACTTGGTGCTCCCCACGGAGCCGCCCATGCGCGCGCGCACAACGTGGACGCTGCTTCTGTACCTCACTTCCTCGACCGAGGGTTGCGTCGGCGGCGAGACGGTGTTTTATGCGCGCGATAGGCCGTTGGTGGAGGAGGAGATGGTTGTGTCTTTGGAGACGGGGACGCTGCTGCTTCACAAGCATGGCGAGGATTGCTTACTGGTCCGTTTTCTCCCTCTCTCCCCCCCTCTCTCTCTCTTCTTCATTCTTCTTCTCGGCGCGGCGACGGACTTTTTACGCAGCTGACGCTGGATTTGGGCAATTTATCAGCACGAGGGACGGGAGGTCAAGGCTGGTGAGAAATGGGTCTTGCGAACTGATCTTTGCGTTGGGCGTTGATGGAACGAGGCCCAAGTGCTGTCCGGAGGAGATACAGTCAGTGTTGAGGATTTGTAGTCGCAGACAGCAGCGCACCCAATCAGGGATGTGCATCCCCTTTTGACCTTTTTGACCTTTTTGACCTTTTTGTCTTTTTGACCTTTTTGACCCCCTTGACCCTTTTGACCCTTTTGACCCCATGGTCAAACAATCTGCTGCCGGTCAAGACCCCTTTGACCCCTTTGACCCCTTTGACCCTTTTGACCCCATGGTCAAACAATCTGCTGCCGGTCAAACAATCCGCTGCCTCTGCATACCGACCGTACAGAGGCTCTCGATGGGCCAATGACGGGCTGGGGCTGGTGTGCGACTCGTGGTTCGTGGTTGGCCAGATGCGACGGGTTCCTGCCGGCAGCCGCTGCGGGCACACAACTCGTTGATGGGGGCCTAGGAAGGCATCCATGGATGATGATTCCTGACCGGATTCGCCTGGCAGCTCATGGAGTCTCCGAGTGCGTCATGTCACTCGCAATGTCCCTGGGCTGTCTGCATGATAGCATGTGGTGTCTGGGCCGGCGTCGAAGCAGAATTCGTGCATGTGCCCGAGCCCGCATGTGCAAGTGGGCAGGGCTCGTTCCTGCCTCGTGACTGTTTGCGGCAGCCCGTGTCAGTTGCCCAGTCGCACCCCGTCCATGTAGCACCGACCAGATTAATTGCAGCTGGAGCCCCCCCCCACCTGCAGCCCCCCCACCTGCAGCCTCCCCACCTGCAGCCCCCCCACCTGCAGCCTCCCCACCTGCAGCCCCCCCACCCTGCAGCCTCCCCACCTGCAGCCTCCCCACCTGCCGCCTCCCCACATGGATGCCTCTTTTTTTTCACCTCGTGATGGATGCCAACGGCGCACCGACCAAGGCCAGGCGCCAGCCAGCGCCGCCCGTTGTTGCGGCCCAGCCAAGGCAGAGGCCGCGCTCTTCTTTACCGAGCATGAATCGACGGCAGCCTCCAGCCTGCCTGCACACGCACGCACGCATGGGTTCCGGGCTCCAGGTTCCGGGTTCCAGGTTCCGGGTTCCAGCTTCCAGCTTCCAGCTTCCGCAGGCCCCCCCCCCCCCAGGAGCCGGGACTGGCCGCCTTCTGATGCCCAGTGGTCTCAGGCGCTGCCGGCCATGATCAATCAAACAAAGTTGCGCCCCGCAGCGCCCGTCAGCGCCCTGGCAGCGCCCGTCAGCGCCCTGGCAGCGACTGACAGTGCCCCTGGTGCACCGGCATCCCGCTGGCTCTCCGTCCCCAACAGGCTAGATCAGGTGCGCGCATGCTGCAGGCTCCGACGTTTTTGATTTTCCTCTTCCTTTCCCTCCTCCCCCTGGCCCTGACAACATTTTGGTTCACTCCACCGATTCGTCGTACCCAGCCGACTTGGCTTCGCCGTCTGCTGCGGCAGCCCAACGCATTTCTTGCCCGACGTGCCGTGAGCTTTGCATCGTCCTCTGCGCCCAGGCTCCCTCCTCCGCGTACGGCGTACGCAGTCGAGACCCCGTCGATCAAGCTTGTGCGCCTCACCGCCGAAACACCTCCCCGTCTCGCCAAGGTGAACGTCCGCGGCACCGATGCCTGCGAGGTCTTTTGGTTGTGAAACACGAACGGATCAACACTACGGACGGATCAACACTACCAACGGATCAACACTACGGACAACGGATCAACACTACCAACGTCGTCGGTTTGCTTTTTTGTGCCTTTCTCAACGTCTTGGACTGCGTTTTCGCGTGACCGTCTGGCGTTTCCCCGGACATGGGGGGCACGTCGTGTGGTGTTGTTCTTTCCTATTCGAGCACAGACGACGTTTCTGAATAGCTTGGTGGCGCCTTGACCGCATCATTCTTGACCGAGGGCGTGCCTTTTTGAGCATGGCTTATCAAGGAGGATACGGCGGCGGTAGGGGTGCTTCACAGCGCCCGTATGCTGGTCCAGCGGCGCCGCGACCGAATGCTCGTGGAGGGTACGGCGACGAGAACACACAACGGCGGTCTGGTGGCAGGCAGCCTTACGACGATTACAATGATGGATACGGTTATGAGTCACAACCGGGAGCGTACGACGACGGCGGATCACAACACCATCGAGATCAATATGGACCCGGTCCTGGTCCTGGTAGGGGAGGCGGTCCGATGCAGCCCTACGCACGAGGAGGGGGAGCAAGAGGAGGTGGAGGAGGTGGAGGCAGAGGCCATCCAGCGCGTCCAATTCCTGCTGATGGCCCTCGTGGAGCACCTTATCCTCCACGAGGCAGGCATCCAGGGCCTGGTCGGGGACCGCCACCGCGGGGGGGGCCTCCGAATGTTCGAGGAGGAGGCAGGTCAGAACAATATCCTCCTCCTCCTGTTGACCATGGTGGTAAGGTGTCCTCTCTCGACTTGGCTACATCTTGATATATCATCGGACTGCTTTGATAGAAAAAAGAAGAAAGAAGAAGAGAAGAAGAGAAGAAGAGAAGAAAAGAAGAAAAGAAGAACATGAAAAAGAAAAAAGAAAAAAAGAAACACAAAGAGGCATGCGGTCTGCTGACACGAATGATTTTGAAAAACCTTTGTAGGACGACGACCTCCCCCGAATCAACATGATGCTCCCTATGGCGGATACGACCAGGACCAGCAACTGGCTGGCCAAATGTCGGGAATGGATCTGAGTGCGCAACCGCCGCGAGGTGTGGATGCGTTTGGACGACCAGTCCATGGAGGTGGTGGTAGAGGACAACATGCAGGATATGGAGCACCGCCGCAAGGGAGGCCTGCTGGATCAGCCGGAGGCGGTAATTTTGCTAGCTACGATGGTGGTTATGGCGGCGGTCAAAGTCCCACGAGAAACGACCGTGGTCCTTCTGGCAGAAGCATGACCATGCCGGCCAATGACCCCGGGGCTGCATATGACGTGCCCGCTGGGCGACGCGTTGGCCCGGCGCCGTTCGACGCGGCCGGCGACATGGGCAGCGCACCGCCACGTCCTGCAACGGCAGGTGGTCACCGTCCCCCGCCACGAAGGATGTACCCCCCGAGCAAGCAGGGAGTGTCTCGGGGAGTGTCTCAGGGAGTGTCTCGGGGAGTGTCTCGGGGATATTACGACGGTGGTGACCATTGTGGGGGAGGATACGCAAATCCGTCAGGACCACCTGAGCCTGTTCCAGGCCCGGGTTACGCGGCCCCGGGTGTGGAATTCTCGGATTCTTATCATGGCGACTCACAAGTGGGCAGCTCTGACCAGCGGCAAGGAAACTACCCAGAGCATTCCGGACGGCACACCTTTTCGGATTTCGACTCGGCGTCAGCGGACCATGGCCGTCGATCATACGACCAAACGTTCCGGGGCGCCCCAGGGCAACCACAGCCGGGTGCTCATGGAACACCGAAACTGCATCACGCCAGGTCCGAGGCCAACTTCCATGAGCCGCAGGCGGCCGTCTTTGAGATGGCCGGCGATATTCCATCCGTGCCTCGGGTACCACCGTTAAAGCCCTACCGGCCAGAGTTTGACCAAGGACATGGAGAAGCGCACACGCACGCCGGCTACGACCAGCTTCCCCCCCGGGGCCCCAGCGCTCCGCCTGGTGCGGCGGTTCATGATGCTCGGCGGGGTTTTGACGCAAGTGCGGGCATGAGCAGGCACAACACAAACCCAGCCCCGGTGCCAGCCCGAGCGCCATCAATGACTGCCAGTGCCGACCCGTTTCCGTTGCATCCTACACCCGTCCGCCCCGGGCTGATGCCCAACTCCGTGGTCAATATGAATGACCGGCCTCCTCCTGTTCGAAACTACAGCGGCGTGATGCAGCAGCCACAGGCGCAGACACAGCACCATGGCCAAGCGAGACCGCCGCAGCCACAGCAGCAGGAGCAATACCAGCAGGAGCAATATCAGCAGGAGCAATATCAGCCGGAGCAATATCGGCAGGAGCAATTTCAGCCGGAGCAATTTCAGCCGGAGCAATATCAGCAGGAGCCATATCAGCAGGAGCAATATCAGCAGCAGCAGCAGCAGCAGCAGCAGCAGCCGCCAGGCGGCGGCAGCCTGTATCCGCCGGCCAGGGAGGCTGAGGCGCCTGACGAACCGGTCACAGCACAGCAACTAGAGCGCCTGAGAATGGCAATTAAGGTGAATGTCAATGACCAGGATTCGGCTCTGAAGCTTGCAAAAAAGCTCATCCAAGCTGCGGACCAGGTGGCACCCAAACTTCCTGATCCGAAGCAGCGGAACAAGACGCGCGAGCGATATCTCATGGATGCACACAAGGTTCTCAAGAAGCTCGCGGGCTCGCAGCAGCAAGAAGCCATGTACATACTGGCTGATGGTCTCGGCACGGGTCTCTTTGGTCACGAGCCGGATACCAAGGAGGCCTTCACGCTGTACCAGTCGGCGGCCAAACTGGGACACGCCCAGGCGGCCTACCGGACGGCGGTATGTTGCGAGATCGGGCAGGAAGAGGGTGGCGGAACTCGCAAAGACCCTCTCAAGGCGATGCAGTGGTACAGGCGGGCGGCCATGCTGGGCGACCCGGCAGCCATGTATAAGGTGGGTATGATACTCCTGAAGGGGCTGCTGGGTCAACCCAGGAACCCACGCGAGGCCGTGCAGTGGCTGAGGCGCGCGGCCGACAAGGCGGACCGGGAGAATCCGCACGCTCTTCATGAGCTGGGCCTGCTGTACGAGTCGGCGCAGGCCAACGACAGCATCATCCGCGACGAGGGGTACGCCTTCGATCTGTTTCATCAAGCGGCCGTCTTGGGGTACAAGTTCTCCGAGTACCGTCTGGGCCTGGCTTTTGAGTGTGGTCATTTGGGCGTGGGAAAAGACGACAGACAGTCGATCTGCTGGTATTCTCTGGCGGCGCAGCAGGAGGAGCACCAGTCCGAGCTGGCTCTCTGCGGGTGGTATCTGACGGGGAGCCCTGACGTGCTGAACCAGAGCGACACGGAGGCATATCTGTGGGCCAGAAGGGCGGCCGTGTCCGGGCTGGCCAGGGCAGAATACGCAATGGGATACCTGACCGAGATGGGGATTGGTGTCGCGCCCAACATGGAGGATGCGAAGAGGTGGTACTGGAGAGCTGCTGGTGTT
>AFQZ01001330.1:0-12848 GCA_000222935.2 Aciculosporium take MAFF-241224
GAGAGAGAGAGAGAGTTTTTGCACAGCTGCGAAGGACAATAAACAACGCACCAGCCTCATTTCAACCATTCCCATCAATCCCTCTCATATGCATATCGTGCATAACATCTGCTCCAAGACTATTGCATTGAAACGTGCGCTCCGCTGCTGCGGCAGACCGGGCTGGCGGCCATTTGAGCAATCATGGCTGCGAGCATGGGACTGACAGGCTCGCAGGGTCGTGCTCTCTCCTCCGCAGACAGCCCCATTTCGTCCTCGTCAGAACCCGAGATTTACGACCATCACGGAACAACATCATCCCGTGATCCCACTGACGAACCATCAAGTGCGAATCGAGGCCTCCCACCAAGTCTTCCACCGATAAAGCTGCCATATAATCCTTCGGCGCTCAGCTTGGAAGGTCGCATCGCCTCCAGCTCGGATCCCGACAATACTAGCAGCGGCTTGGTACTTCAGCCGTCGTCGGATGGCCGAAGGTCGTCGTCGCCTACATCAAGGCCTCCGCCTGCGAGAAGACTAGATTTAAAGGAAAGCCTCGCGAAACCGCTCCCCCAAACACCAGCTATATCGAGCTACTCGACCTTTTCAACATTTACCAGACACGAACTTGGTAGACCCGAACTTGATAGACACGAGCCTGGTGAAGAATTGTACCCGCGTTTGGCCGAATCGAATATGGACAGTCGTCCGAGTACAATGGACTCGCCTAGCTCCACTGCCACAGGGCAATTGTATGGTAGCGAGGACCAATATGCCCACGATATGAGCGGCAGCGTGAGCAGTCTGGCGAGCTCACTTCGGCACGAGACAAATGAGGACGACGGAGATGGATTGACACCAAGAAGCACTGGCCCTGCATCGGCTGCGCCCTCACCCGCCGCCGGCCAGGGAGGAAGAGCGGCTGGCGCATCACCGGGCATGGTTGCGCAAGCATCTTCAACACACTTGTCGGGATTGATGTGCAATGTGCACCGTACAACAGGTCGTGAGCCACCACCGCTTGTTGGTGCTACGACTACCATACTCGGGGATAAACTTTATGTATTTGGCGGGCGGATCTTGTCACGAAGTCGCCCGGCGCCTTTAACGTCGGATCTTTACGAACTGGACTTGATTTCACGCCATTGGACCAAGTTGGAGACTGGCGGAGATGTTCCTCCCCCACGGTATTTCCTATCCCCTGTGTGCCTTGGGAGATACGAAGATGGTTTGCTATGGTGGCATGTCACCGGCCTCGAATTCTAATCTGGCTGCTTTGGCAGCGGACCCGCAACAGCAACCCGAAGTCTCTGTCATGTCCGACATATATATTTACCATGTCGGATCTCGCAAATGGACCTATTTGCCGGCCCAGGACTCTCCTCAGGGTCGTTATGCACATTGCGCGTGTATTCTGCCCTCTGCAGCTGCCTTCTCGTCAAGTCGTGCGCCACTGGCCGCTCTCCAACACAATCCAGGGTCATCCAATCCGAATGAGGGCCGAATAGGTGTCAATATTGACGGATCCGGAGGGGCAGAGATGATAGTCGTTGGAGGACAAGACGGCGCGAATCTCTACATCGAACAGATTAGTGTTTTCAACCTCCGGAGCCTAAAGTGGACGTCGACACAAGCACTTGGCAAAAGCTGTGGTGCATATCGCAGCGTTGTTGCCCCTCTACCTCCATGTGTGTCTGCCAAGGTTGGCAGGGCATACCCGAACGGCGGTCCTCGAGGCGACGGTGGCGGCATCAGCCAAGATTCGCGAGAAAATGGCTCATCCATGTTAATATATTCCAACTACAACTTTTTAGACGTCAAGCTGGAGCTGCAAATTCGCTCGTCCGATGGCACATTGGCCGAAAAGCCCATGGCCGGAACGTACTCGCCCCCAGGGCTTCGATTCCCCAACGGTGGTGTGATTGATACTCACTTTGTTGTCAGTGGGACATATCTCACGTCTTCGAAGCAAGAGTATGCCTTATGGGCACTCGACCTTCGGACCCTCGTCTGGAGCCGCATTGATGCAGGAGGTAGCGTATTCAGCCAAGGGAGCTGGAATCGCGGCGTGTTATGGAATCGACGGAACACTTTTGTGATTCTAGGCAACCGACACCGCAGCCTCGTCGATGACTACAACCACAGGCGAATCAACTTTTCAAATGTTTGCATGGTGGAATTGGAGGCTTTTGGGTTCTACGATAATCCGCGCAAAACGAGCCCGATGTCGAGTTTCATCTCTGCCAGCAGTCCTTACTTTGGTCCTGGGTTAAGCCTTGCGCGTAAAGCAGGGCACACTGCCGGTGGACGTTTTCACTCAAAAGCGAGCGAGGAACTCGGAGATAAAGTTCTAGGAATGCGCGAGCTTGCTGACATGGACATTTTGTGTATTGGTGGTGAAAGAATCCCGGTCAATTCGCGCATCATGTGTCGAAGATGGGGTCCGTACTTTGTTCAGCTCCTGCGTGAAGGAACGGCAAGCCACGATGGAAATGACGCGGGGACTCTGAGATCCGGCCTTTCCAACAATCCTCTTCGTGCATCTGCATCAACCATAACGCCGAATTCCAAGGACGCAACCCGGCCGCCTTCTTCGTCGGGTGGCAACAGAGCGCCGTCGTTGTCGGGCGGAGGAACCGGGTCAAACACGACTGCTGGAATATCTAGCATCGGCGGTTTCGTTGGCGATGGGGCCGGGCAAGGTGATGGCCTCAACCCAGCTGCAGTGAATGCAGCTCCGACACCCCGGTCCTTGCCGCCAAACTCAAGGCCGAGGTGTCTGTATCTTCCTCACACATACTTGACCGTGCAGGCCCTGCTTTACTTTTTGTATACCAGCTCGCTGCCCTCCCCGACATCACCACTGTGCACACCTCAGATACTGTGCTCACTATTGCAGATATCGAGACCCTATCGTGTGGATGGTCTTTTGGAGGCGGTGGTTGAGCGCCTCCACGGATTGCTGGACAGCCGCAACGCGGCTGCCATTTTCAACGCCACGGCTATGGCTGCCGGGGGTGGCCGTGGCATAGATGGCTCGCTGAACCCAAATTTCTTCGTCGGCGCATCCGATCCCGTTGGATCACCTACATCGGTGTCAGACTTTTCTTTGGGCGGGACAACTACGAACGAGTCATGTGCAGAACTGTCGCCAACAATGTCAAGCCTCAGTATAAACACAGATGTACCGAGGACTGGCCCTGCAGCGAGCGGCGAAATCTCAGCTTCAACCAGCCTCAATGGATCAGAGTGGGGTTCTGAACTTGGAGGCAGTGACGGTGACAACAGCTTCGTTTGGAACGGGGAGCTGAGTAGTGTTATTGGCTTGCAGAAGCGTGGACTCCGCGGCTTGATGGAAGGACGACGAATGCGTGAAAGGACCGGGACGGGTAGCGCGACGACAATGACGGTTTCGGGTGGTTCGCCCTTTTCAACAGCTCATCAGAGAAGCGAGTTCCAGCGGATTGGGTTGGGAATAGCTGAATCTTGATGAATTCCCGGGAACTTGGTTCATGAAGCTCATCTTCTTTCCATGAAGAGCGCTTGTTGCTATGACCTCGAGAGCCCCGTGTTTATGAAGGCGCAAAGCGAGGTTGCCTCGCATGTGACACACATGGACGTGACAATGAAGGCGATTGATTCTATGACGAGGTGGGAGCAAGTCGCTGTCATGCGTCAGGCCATGATTACTGTAAGAGACGCATGTTCAAGAACGTTCCCGTGCAGGAGGCAATTTATCTTGATGTACGTAATGTGGTGCGTGCGAGCATGCATGTCAGATAGCACTGTTGTGGGGTCTATACAGCAAGACAATTCAGCATCTTGGTTATAAATCATGTCAAATATCGGGCTCCCATCCAGCATTTCATTGGGATTTATCAGAACCGGACCGGAACTGGTCACACGGTCAAACATGTCTTGAAGTCAAGTCGGTGTTTGAAACACGGCGTACGTGATGTGTATTCTGCGCAAGGTATAAATGTGGTAGATGGTCAAACAAGTCTCAAGTCAGGTCCGTGTTTGAAACATGGGCGTACGTGATTTACATGTATATCCTGTGTCGTACGAACATGGCGTTTCTCGTCATGGTAGGCTTGAAAAGGTGGAAATGAAAATGGCCAAAAGCATTCCTGCGCAGCTGAGATGGGCAAGTGTAGAACAGGCTGCTGCCACCACCACCACCACCACCACCACCGCCACCACACACGGGCTTTTGATCCGACCGGCGATCTACTTGCGCCCGTATGAGCATCATAGTTTGACGCGCCCACCCTTGAGTTCTTTCCATTCTTGGTCCCGAAAAGATACGTACGAGTCTCCCCTGAGCCAGTACACTTCACCATCCACCTGCCCGCTGCCGGGCTTGACGCCAGCATCGCGCAGGACATGCTTCTGCTGCTTCATGGTGCCGGTGGTCTGGGCCTCGCCGCCGACGTCGGTCAGGACGCGAAGGAAGAGGGGCTGTGCGTGCCGCGGCAGGGACGACCTGACGTGGGCTGCCAGGCTGCGGAGGAGGTCCTTTGTGGGCGTGGTGGCGTCAAAGGTGATGGCGACGCAGCCGGCGCGGCCGTCGTGATGGGGGAGTTGGACGCCGTAGACGTTGGCTTCGCGGACGGAGGGGTGCCGGCCGATGGCCTCGCTGACCTGGGCGGTGGAGATGTTTTCCGACTTCCAGCGATAGGTGTCGCCGATGCGGTCGACAAAGTACATGCGGCCGTCGGGGTCGCGGCGGGCGACGTCGCCGGAGCGGAACCACGCGTCGCCCTTTCTGAAGACGTCGCGGGCGATTTTGGACGTGGTGGCGTCCTCGTTGCCGTAGTAGCCCTGGAAGCGTTGGTGGATGTTTGCGGGATCGAGCCGGCAGATGAGCTCGCCGGGGTGGTCGGCCTTGACACGGATGCAGAGGCCGGTTTCGGGGTCCCGCGCCGGGAGCTCGGTGGCCCAGTCGAGCTGGACGAGGGCGAGGCTGAAGGATTGGAGGGCGCTGTAGAGGAGGCCGCTGCGGCCGATGGCCCCGGCCGTGTAGTCGTTGCGGCTGAGGTTCCAGAGGCCGAAGGGGCCCTCGGTCGCGGCGTAGAACTCGAGGATGGTGTCGATGCCGAAGCGGTCCTTGAAGGCGTTCCAGATGTCGGGGCGGAGACCGTTGCCGAAGGCGATGGTGACGGCGTGCTTCCTGTCCGTGCACGCGCCCGTGAGGGGGTCCCGCTGCGGGGGGGCGGCCAGGAGGTATCGCAGCGTCTCGCCAACGTACTGGATGATGGTGGCCTTGCTTTCCCGCACTTCCTTCCAGAAGGTTGTGATGGAGAACTTGCGCCCGAGGGCTTGTGTGCTGCCGGCTAGGATGGTGGAGCAGAAGGAGAGCAGGGCGGCTGCGGAGTGGTAAAGAGGCATGGACTGGGGCAGAAGGAGAAGGAATGAGGCGGCTGGTCAGTCTCAGCCGGTGGGTGAATGGCTGTTGGCGCCGATGGATGTGACTCCCGAAACAAGATTGAAGGGGTACCTACCGTGTATATGATGTCGTTGCCTCCGCGACCCATGAGCGTCTCTGTAATGGTCCCTCCGGCAATGACCTTGGCCCAAGCGACGACGGCCGGTTTTGGCAAGCCGGTAGTGCCTGATGTGTAGATCAAGACGGCCAGGTCGGCCATGTTATTCTGGACCAAATCCGAGTCGGGTACTCTCGTTGGAGCAGTGGCCTCGACCCCAGCTTGTACGTCGCGAGTAAAATGAACGAATCGGACGTCGGGGAGCTCGTCTCGCACCTCGTTCGTGACGTGGCCGGCGACGTGGGGATCAACCAGACAGATCTTGGACTTGGATACCTTGACGCAATGTGCCAAGGGCTTGCCGGTCAGGTTGTAGTTGATAAAGGCGGGCTTTGCGCCGATGCTCCACAGTCCGAGCCAGATGTAGATGAAGGCATCTGAGTTTTGAAAATCCATGGCCACGACGTCGTTGGGCTTGATGCCGAGTGCCTGGCGCATCCATGCGCCATGACGGAGAGCCTTGTCGTATACCTGGGCGTACGTGAATCTCTGTCCCTCGAAGATGAGAAGGTCTTTGTTGGCGGTGGACGGGTGCTTGGCTCGCTCCTCGAGATTGTAAAAGACGGAGAGACGGCCGCTGCGTTGGCGACGAATCACGCGGCCTGCTGCTTTGAAGGCTGATTTGAAGAGCAGGTAATCGTAACAGAATGATGTCTTGGCGTTGAGGTAGGCCAGCGCCGCGGCGGTGGCCGGGGCGGCCACGGCCAGAGGAACTGCTTTTCGGATCAGTCTTGGCAGCTTAATATGGTGAAAGGGAAACAAATGAATGGAAACAAAACTGCTTGCTTGCTTACCGGGCATGGCAAGACACACACGAGGCTACCGAGACGAGGGGCCGGACTCGGGGTTTGAAGAATGGAAGCAGAGAGAGGAGTGAGATTGAATGCTCACATTGAAAGCCAGGGCGGGGGGGGGGGGGTCGGTCTCGTCAATGCATAGGACCAGACGGATCAGAGACTCGGATCAGAGACTCGGAGACGGTGAAGTGGTAGGGGCCATTGGCTTGACGAAAAGCGTCTCGACGTCTGAGGCCAAGGTGGGAAACACACGATTAGCCAGAAGAAGGGCTTGCGGCGGCACGGCAGGCAAAAGACGCTTTGACATGGATCCGATGGACCGAGCGGCATGAACAAGGTGCCGGCGCAAAAGCGGAAGAGTTTGACGTTTAATAAGGCTTTTGGGAGCCGAGGGACAAGCTCCGCTTCGGGCGCCTGCCAGAAAGAAACCGTCGGTCAGTTCCAGATGCTTTGGATTGCTCCTCCAGGGACCACCTACCAACTTGACTTGTTTACGCGACTTCTTGGGCATACGTGACCCGGTGTTTCATCATGGCGACGCGCGTTGCCGGCACAAGAGCCAAAAGCCGTGGCCGGACATGTACATGCGAGGTAGGTATGTGGGAAGTGTGTATGAACATCATGTCTGACACAAGTGGATCAAAGGAAAGAATCGTGGTGCATGCCGGAACATGAACGGCCACGGCACGGCAGTCTGCATTCCGCAAGGTGAGCCGCCAGCATCCATGCATCCACAGAGCTTTGTATGTAGTGTAGTATTTGTAGTTTTTGGGCCCCCAAGTGTAGTATAGTGTAGTATTTTATCCTATACTTGTCGTTATTGTTGGAATCGCTGCATGGGAGGATGGAAGGGATACACCATGATGACTGGGAATTCTGGGCCATACGCGCGATGCGCACGCCCTGATTGGCCGGATTACTATATTCTATGTGAATCACATTGGACACCATGTGTCCGGTGACCCGGGTGGGTCACCAATATATAAGTTGACCCACCGGGTCAACATGGCTAGAATCAATCAATCTCCTTCACACCCACACAACTGACACCATGGATACCTCAACAGGGGGCACCAGAGACCCAGAGACCCACGTGACATGCGAGGCTGACCATATCGGTGACGAAGACACCTCAACAGCTAGTAAAGACTCGCGTTCCTACTACGTCCAACACTAGACGGAAATGCCGCAACATCACACGCCTGTAACCTCCTTCCCACGCTTACATGGTCTTACATCCAAATATCCTACCCCGTGTTCCACTGGGCACGCTTCGTCTATTCCAGAAGGAAGGCCTTGATTCCGTGCCATGACATGCATATTTTGTCGCATCATCAAGGGTCAGTATTCGATTAAGAAAGCGAACGGAAGCAGTCTCCGTCTTCCATGAAGACTAACGTGGCATTCAACGGCTACCGTCAGCAGGTGAAATTCCCTGTTTGAAGCTCTTCGAGAGCGAAAAGACCTTGGCATTTCTTGACATCGGGCCTCTCAGCAAGGGCCATGCTGTGCGTTTGTTCTCTGTCCCTTTGCGCACCACTCATCCAAGCTCAATTTATAGCATGCTGCTGTTCATCTGCTTCATCATGTTGCGCGAACGCTAACCGAGTTCTGAATTCTTCCTAGCTTGTTATACCCAAACATCACGGTGCAAAGCTGGCAGATATTCCGGATGACCAGCTTATCGAGATTTTAGTATGTGGCTTGTGACAAAATGCAGGAAGCCCAGTGTCCACAAGCAAGCTGACTCCTTTCTACCTTGAAGCCAACGTTGAAGAAGCTTGTAAATGCGACTGGGGCCAGCGACTACAACATCCTGCAAAACAACGGCACGATTGCGCACCAGGAAGTCCTTCACGTGAGTACCTACACTGGTGCATAGACTCCAAAAATACCATCTTGCTAAGAAGACGTGACACCACTTTCGAAGGTTCATTTCCACATGGTCAGTATCCAGCCTCCCAAGGCATCGGCACATCTCTCTCTAACATCTAATCAGATACCGAAAACCAGTGCCTCGGAGGGTCTTGGTATAATTTGGCCGTCCAAGGCTGGCGATATGGATATGCTCGAAGCTCTTTGTGCAGATATCAAATCCAAAATGTGACGACATGCGTGAGCGCACTGGATAGACATACGGCCATCAAGTCAAAGCCACGTACCTTGCAAGTAAAGCCAGTCAAATAAAATGTAATCGTATCTTTTTGACGTTACAGGATTTCTTCCTAAGAACATAGAGACATATATCATATGCCGTGCTTATGTATTCACTTTGAGAGTGGCTTGGGGTGGTTACATCTCGTTTATTACAACACATCGTCATCTGCCCGCGTTTGGAAATCAGTAAAAAACGCCATCGCATACGCCAGTAGCCGTAGAGCTTCAGCTTTACAATGGGCTGCATCATACAGGAGCTTATAAGTAAGCCCAAGGCCCCTCTCATGAATGTGTGCGGTGCGGGTTTTTTTTTTTTGCCCTTGTCAGATTCACGAGTATTTATAGAAAGTGTGGCTACTAAGATATACATACTCAAATGCGAGAGATTATACTTGTAACGGTAAAGTATGCGCGCAGCAAGTAGTTCTTACCTTACGTATTTTTGCGGGAGCCTTCCTTTCCGGTGCCACTTTCCTCTGCATTCGCGTCCCCCTGATGGTACCAACTGATGTTACCGTTGGGGCGTATGAAGTCCTGTCTGTCATACAGTGAACGGGCTCTGACAAACGGATCCAGGCGCCAATACCCATCCCGAAGCTTTGAAGCAATACTCTCTCGCTCAACTCTAATTCCTTGAGTGTCCGCATCGTCTAGGTGATTGATCCATCTTCGCGTGTTATGTTCAAACTGGGCATACAAGGCCTGTCTTTCCTCCAGGAGACGGTCTCTGGTCGCTGTATCTTTCATTACATCGTTTTCGCCTTGGATAGGTTCTTGGTACTTGTATGTCCAGTCTTCATCTCCGTCGAGATCTTTGATAATCTGTTCGGGCTTGATGAATTGCTCTAGTCCGGCCTTATGGTTTGTGAAATGAACCTTGGTGGCAACAACTGGGTCAAGCCAGCCACGGATTATTCTCCAAATTCCTCGAAGAGGTCAGCATTTTATCCGGTATGAATGCAAGGAATTGGCGAACCTTGGAAGACCCATGGCGCGTTATGGACCAGCACGACCCCAAGGGATTCAGGGTAATTCGCCTCGAAACATTGGATCATGAATTTCACAGGGTGATAGTCCATGTTGGCCAATGTGAACCCGGTCATGTCAAAAATGATGTTCTGTGAGCAAGAGTCAGTCGCTTCAAGTTGTGCTTGGTACAGAGCGCGAGGCAAGACTTGCCGCTGTATCGACGGGTGGCCTTAGAGCAAGACGTGCAGTCTCAATGATAAAAACTGTGTACCTCTCCAAGCTCTCTGGAGACTGTTCGCCTGCCCTGTGCAGGCGAACCCTGACTACGCAGATAGGTCTTCCTTCCCTATCTGTTCCATGTAAAAAGCTTTTGCCTAGGCGAATCTGCTTTAGAAAGTCCCTCCCAAGCTTCTTCACCTGCGTGTCATCACTCTTCTCATCAGCTGCTGCACCAGCCTCACCATTTTTCATGATATCTTGGTCAACCTTCATCTTGAAATGCCTCCAGTGCAGCGCCGAGATGAGCATGGTCAGCGCCTTTTCAACGTCCCATTTTCGAGCTCTGAGAAAGCGAAGGACCAAAGCATCCGGATGGTCATGCTTGATCATGGCCCAAAATGATTCTCGAAGATCCTCTGGCTTTTGAGACGCTATAATTTGATCGTATTGCTGGCCCAGGCCGTATTTATCGTCGTCTGTCGCATCAGGAGATTTAGTGGGATTTGAAGTAGATATATCAGGCTGAGTACTTCTTAGAAGGCGAAAGCCACGCTTCTTTTTGACACTCTCCATTTTTGCGACAGGCTTCTCCTCTATTACAGCTTCCTCAGCTGCCACTATACTTTCGCTATCAATCCCACTTATCCTGAAGATAGCATGCCAAAGCTGGAGGAGTTTATTTTCTTGATCTTGTGTCAAATTGCCATGATGACCAGGAGCAATCTCTACAGCCATTGTAGCAACAGAAAGAGGCCCGTCATTGATCTTGCTCCGACTTGAATCCTCTGCAATGGAAGCCCTAGCTGCAATGGCAATGGCAATGGCCATACATAAACCGAAAGATATTATGGCAGAGTGGTGAAGACTGCTTTTCAGTTCGGTGACGTGGCCTTCGCCGCTTGCTAGCGGATGTTTACGAGTCGTAACCCAAGAACGAAATTTAAAGTCGCAAATAAGCGATGCTGAACTCTTTCCGTGATGGGCGTTCGCAACTGATGAGGCGGATAGGCGGATTAGAGACCGTGTCACTAGTTTTTTATAATATACGTCCCGAAAGACGGGTAGATAACCGATCCGCAGACAGTGATAAATTATCGAAACACCGGAATTTGAAGTGCGACATGAAGAAGCTATGCCTGGCGACGTACGATTTATACTGAGGCAAGCGGATGAGCAACACGTCTTGAACAGTAACATTGACAAGGTGTAGGCGCGAAACTGTTACTGATATTGAAAAGCACCTTAAGGACAGAGTTTTAATATTCATGTTAACTGAAATTACTACAAGTGCTACTGGCCTCCTTCAAAATCTTTAATAAGAATATAAATAGTTTTATTAATTTTATTAATTTTATTAATTTTATTAATTTTATTAATTTTATTAATTTTATTAATTTTATTAATTTTATTAATTTTATTAATTTTATTAATTTTATTAATTTTATTAATTTTATTAATTTTATTAATTTTATTAATTTTATTAATTTTATTAATTTTATTAATTTTATTAATTTTATTAATTTTATTAATTTTATGTTTATTTTATGATATTAATAATAAATAATAAATAATATAATTATTATAAGTAGCCTAGTGATGAGGTCGTAGTGGGCTTATTACTAATAATAGATATCTAATAATAATAAACTATATGTATGTGTAGTAGCTGACTAGCTACGTAGCCTGAATATATATATAGTCTTTAAAGCACCTAAGACCTAAAGGCTTATATAATAACCTATAAGGCTGATAGATACCTTAACACTGCCCCTTAGCTAAAATAGCAAATATATAATAAATACATATTGTTTCCAGGTTTATTAACACACTAGCGCGTTAGCAATTAAAATGCTAAAGATTAGGTATAAGTAGCAGAAAGGGTCTTAAAAGTATAACATTTTATTTAATTAGAAGAAATCATATATATATTAAGTATCTAGTAATTAAAAAAAATTAGTATAAGGCAGTTATAATTATTAATATATATTACTTAATCTTTAATATAGTTATAATTATATAGAATTAAGTGCCTTAAATTAATAATTTTAATTAAATTAATAATTTTATTAAATATTCTATATGTTACGTGGTGGTATCGTCACGTAGTCAGTTGGAAGCAACCGTAGAGCTGTTATTAACGTAATCATAAAATGGTTATCAAACGCACCTATTTAAATTGTTATAAGTTATGTAGTTAAGTGTATTATATAAGGTTTTTGTTTTTTCTAGCTAGTAAATAAATCCGATATATATATATATAAATCCGTTATAACAGATTATCTTATAATAAGTGCCCCTCTCTTAAAGATAACTATTCTAGTTATTCTGTAGGGTTTAATATAGCTAGTAATAAAAATAACAAAAAGAAATTAAACTATAGGCATCCTTTATCAGGTGCTAAGAATAGAAATAATAAAGTAAATAGTTAATCTATAATAATTATCCTCTTAAATATAAAAAATAATAAAAGAAAAAACTCTTTAAAAAGAAAAAAACCTTTTCAAACTAATTTTATTACTATATTATAGCTAGTTTTATCCTTTAATATTAGTAAAGTCTAGTAGTAATGTCACGGTTGGAGGTCTACTAGTAGAGTAAAGGCTGTAGTTAAGCGTACTTAAAGCTAAATAGCTATAGATAGGGTTAGTAATATAAATACTATATTTACTAGCCTTTTTATCTCTCTATAAGGCCTATTTCCCTATATACCTATATATAGCTAAAGCATAGCTTGCCTTAGTAGGTCTTTATACTCTTATGCTCTTATTTTATAACTCTCTGTTATGGTCTAACTAATGTGCGACTACAGTATTAGTAACTATAAATAAGAATAATCTTCTTAAGGGAGAAGAAAAAGAAAAGATCTGTAATCCTTTTAGAACTCCTACCTTTATAGCTTATTTTATTTACTATTATATAGCCTAAGTAAAGAGGCTAAAGTAAAATAGACTTAAATATATATAAGGTTTAATTTACTAGTATAAAGCTTAAGTTAAAAGGCTATATTAGAGTATATTAGTATGTATATCTAACTTATATTACTTATATAGCTTATAAAGTCTGGCTTTTATAATATAGTTATTCTTCTGACTATAAAGATCTAGGCCTTAAGCTTAAATCCATTATATAGCCTCCTTCTTACTACTAAAATGCTATAATAATAATAAAATATAAGCCCCTG
>AFQZ01001329.1:0-12856 GCA_000222935.2 Aciculosporium take MAFF-241224
CTCGTGAGATTTCGCAAAGTGGCAATTTTTGCCACGAGACGACGGCTTTGGGACGGATGACAACCCTGTTTCGGGAGCCGTCTCCCTCCACAGCGGGGTGATTTGCAGACGAGAGACGAGACGGCGGGGAGCCTAGCCAGGTCCTGTGTGTTTATTTCATTTCCACCCCCGCTTCTGCCTCGGCACCTGTGCATCATGGTTGGAACATGACGTGCCCTGCACACATGGCACCGCAGCCGAGTTTCATGGCATGTGAATCGCGTGAGGCATTGATGGTCTGTGCAGTCGTTGCAGATGGTTCAACGGCACGAGCTGAGCCCGGGCGGCTGACCACTCCAATACTCGACACGTAATCTTCAGAAAGAATGTCCCTCAAGACTCGATGCTTCACGGTGGTGGGTCCAAGACGCTAGACGACCACCTCGCAGGGCGCTCTTGATCTCGGTGGAAATTCATATTAAATTATGCCTAAACCATGTCCCCCGTAAACCAGCCATCATGCAGCGTAAAGGAATAAACGCCCGCGTCAAAGCAATGCCGTGAGCGCTGTAGAAACAGTATGGACGCTTGGGAAAGAAAAAAAAAAAAAAAAGACACACAGAACTTCGTCTCGCATCATGGACACGAATGCAAACGACACGACAAACTCCCGGCAGCTCACGCATCGAGCGGGTCCTCCAAGAAATCATACCCTTCTTCGGGGACCAGCAAGTATGCTGAAGCGCCCAAGCCAACAGCGGCGGCCAAGGAAATGACGGCACTGGCGAGGCTGGTCTTCCAAGAAACGTCGAGACTCCAGCCCGGAATGGTAAACTGGTCATCGTGGTCGAACAGATAGGCCACTGCTGAGATGACGACAAACTCAACCAAGGCAACAAGGGCGAGCATTCCACTGACGAGCGGCCAGCCCGTCTCCCGTCTGAGCTTGCCTCCCTTGGTGACAACCATGAAGCACACCAGCGTTGCGAGGCTGAGAATGGCGGACAAGGATGCCAGAAATCCAACTGTCCTCCACAGAGAGCAAAAGTACCGCCCGCCTTCTCCTTGACACAGATCCGGAGGAGGATAAGGCCTGCATGGCGGATTGTGCGTATTGAAGCAGCGTTCGTGTAAACCCAGGTGGACGTCAAAGGTGTCGCCCTTTGGTGACGTGACGTGGTACGAGATCCAGTTTGGCTGGAAGATGGAGGCCATGATCATGGCAGTTGCTGTGTATTGGCGTCAGCTGTCGTTTCTGTTGTGTCATTTCAAGCTTCTGTTGCAGCAGCATGTCATGAATCGCCCAGATTGCGCCTCAGTGTGGCCGTCGAAGCTACACAGCAGAAAGTAGATGGTGCCATCGTCACTTGACCTGTTGGCCCTTGACAGACGTCATTGTCCAAACGCGAGGTGTAGCAACAGCTGACGCGTCATGTTGCAATCGCGAGACGGATGCATGAAAAGATGCCGACTTACAGGCTGCAAAGGCCGCCAAGGCCAACGAGTAAACATAGATGCGAGTCATGTTGAAAGACGTGTGCGCGCAGCGTATGGCGCTTGGGGAGAGAGAAGGATTGGACGGTCGGGCGATAATCAATGTCAAATGGAAGGGCGAAAGGGAAACTGTGGAGTGACTCGGGGTTGGCGCCAGACTAGAACTGGACCGAACAGCAGCTGCGGGCAGGTGGTGGTGCACAGCAAGCTTGCGCGGCCGCATGGCGGCACATGCAGCCGTTGATTGGCCCATTCTCAAGCTTCCGTCGACGACATCATGTTGCTGTACATGTGGCGATAGCATCGACGTCTTTCCCTCATCAACAACCAGTCGCCCTTGTCGGCTCGCCCCCCCCCCCCCAACGCCTTTGGGGGATTCGGGCCGAGCCAGCCTGCGAGCCCAACCCCTCGCAGCTGCTGACCCCCGTTCGCAGCCGTCGACGGCTGCTGGCATCTGCAGACACGTGCCGTGCAGCTGCTCATGGGCGACTTCATACACAGCCCCGCGCCCCACACACCCGTCATCCGTGACCACCACCCGCTCCCGTCCCGTGGTCGGAGACAAACCCCATCGACTTCCAGCACGCAGCTCCGTCCTCCTCCTCCCATCCCATCACACACACGCGTCCATACGCGTCCATCTCACCAGCCGGCCATGCGAGCGCGCCCCCTCCTCCAAACCACCAAGCTCATCACGCAGTTCGAGCACCCCCCTCCCACGACGAGCACCCTCCCGCCCATCACCGAGACCCCCCCTCTGCTCCGCACCAGATTCGCCACCCCGCACCACCGCACCACCATGTCCTCCTCCTCCTCCGCCTCCGCCTCCGCGCCGGCTCCCCTCCTCAAGAGGCCCCTCAAGCTCGCCTGCATCCAGCTCGCCTCCGGCGCCGACAAGGCCGCCAACCTCGCCCACGCCGCGCGCCGAGTCCGCCAAGCCGCGTCCCGGGGCGCCAACATTGTCATCCTCCCCGAGTGCTTCAACTCCCCCTACGGGTGCTCCTTCTTCCCCGCCCACGCCGAGACGCTGCTCCCCTCGCCGCCGACCCGCGAGCAGTCCCCCTCGTACCATGCGCTGTCTGCCATGGCGGCTGAGAACAAAATCTACCTCGTGGGGGGGTCCATTCCCGAAAAGGCCCCACGTCCATCATCATCATCCGCTTTGCCGTCTTCGTCGTCAGAGCGACAGCAGCAGCAGCAGCCAACCTACTACAACACAAGCCTCACCTTTGGCCCCACGGGCGCCCTCCTCGGCACCCACCGAAAAGTGCACCTCTTCGACATCGACATCCCCGGCAAGATTTCCTTTCGCGAGTCCGACGTGCTCAGCCCCGGCAACGCCATCACGCTCGTCTCCCTCCCCGAGTACGGCACCATCGCCGTGGCAATCTGCTACGACGTGCGCTTCCCCGAGATGGCCGCCGTGGCGTCGCGAAGAGGGGCCTTTGCCCTGATCTACCCCGGGGCGTTCAACCTCACGACGGGCCCGCTCCACTGGGAGCTCCTGGCGAGGGCGCGCGCGGTGGACAACCAGCTTTATGTGGCCATGTGCAGTCCTGCGAGGGACCTCTCGGCGGGGTACCACGCTTGGGGCCACAGCATGGTTGTTGATCCCATGGCGAGGGTTTTGGTCGAGGCGGGGGAGGGGGAGGATATTGTCGTTGCCGAGATGGAGCCGGGTGTTTTGGACGAGACGAGGAGGGGGATTCCTTTGGGGGTGCAGAGGCGGTTTGATGTTTATCCTGATGTGAGTGGGGGGTCTCAAACGTGAGGGACCTTCTGGGCGTGCGAAAACGACAAATTGATTGTAGACTTCCCTTGGGGGGTCGTCGTGTACGATTTTTCGGGGCATCATGTAAAGATAATGATTTGGAAATCGGGGCAAGGGAGGAGGTTGCGTCGTCAGGAACGTGCTTCTCAGTGGTGCCTAGTGAGATTACGTCTAGGTTGGGACACTTTGTGCAAAGACGGGGCATTGAGACTGTGCTTCTATTTCTATGAAACCGTCGTCGCCGAGGTCTAGCGATACAATGTGTTTCTCTTCACGTCGGGTCGAATAAGCCCCAGGGGGTTCTGACCGTCAAATGAGCTGAAGAATAGCTCCGAGTGAGACACCCCAATAAAGAAAAAAAACCTCCCGATATTTTCCCATCCAAGATTGTTTGCGTTTCCAAGGTCTTTACATTGCAGTCATGAAAAAAAGTCGTATGTCGTCGAGATGAATAAAAAAGCCTCCTTGTCCCTTTTGGTCATTGTTTAAAAAAAAAAAAAAAAAAAAAAAAAAAAAAGGTAAGCACGCATGCAATTGCTCTATTGGAGAGCCTTCTTGGCAAAGTTGGGAAGGATGAAGCTGGCCTTGTGAATCTCAGAGTTGTAGTAGCGGCACTTGGCCTCCTCCTCCTCGGGCGTCCACTGGCGAAGCGGAACGCGAACGTTGCGGCTGGCGTCCTTGCAGCAGACCATGAAGCCAATCTGGCCAGAGGGGTAGGTGGGGATCGTGGTGTAGGCGTACTCGGCGACGGGGAATATTTCCCTGCAGTCCTTCTTGAGCTGCGTGATCAGGGGCAGATGGAGCCATTGGTTCTCGGCTGTTGACGACAAAAATACCAACTGGTCAGTAAAATAACAACTGCCTCATCCAATAACTCTGAGAAGGGGATTTTCATTTAGGAGCGAGCGCAACCTCGGACGTTGACCACGACAACTGTTTGATTGTCCCGGTACCGGCAGGTTTTTCGCGCAGGTCTTGCAACTCGGGACTACCGAAAGCAAGAGCCAGGAAAGGCAACCACTAGCTTCGGGCAGTCCCTAGGATAGACGGTACGTGAGCACGCTTTTGTTTGCTTTGGTTCAGTACCGGTTGAAGAAAAATTCATCTCATCAACACTCTGCGGCTCCTAGGGACCCCCCGCACTTTCCTCAAAAGAAAAACATGGGAACATACAACCTTGTGTAGTAATGACGCCTCCATCGCGCAAGGCGTCATGGAGGAGTTGAAAGTAGGGCTTCTTGAACAAGCTCTCGGCCGGACCCTCGGGGTCGGAGGAGTCGGTGATGATGACGTCGAAGCAGTTCTTGTAGTCGTCGAGGAACTTGAAGCCATCGCCGACATGGACCTTGGATTTGGGGTGCGCGAAGCCCTCGGCCATCTTGGGCAGGTACTGCTTGGACAGGCGGATGACAGCCTATGCAAGCGAAAGACATTGGTCAGCTTGACGGTCTCCTGATGATGATGGGACCCCCGGTCTTCTCTCGTCTGCTGCCAATTTACCTCGTCAATGTCGCAGAGGATGGCCTCCTCGACACAGTCGTGCTTGACAACCTCACGGAGAACGCCGCCATCGCCGCCACCAATGACGAGAACCTTGTTGGGGTTGGGGTGAGAGTTCATGGCGAGGTGGGTAATCATTTCCTGGTAGGAAAACTCGTCGCGCTCGGTGCACTGGATGACGTTGTCCAGGACCAAAACGGTGCCGTGATCGGTCGACTTGAAGATGAGCACATCCTGGTACTGGCTCTTCTCGTGGTGAAGCACCTTTTCGACCCTGAGCGTCATGGCCTGGCCTGAGAACGGATTATGAGCATCGATTATTCGAGAGCAGATGCACCTTTACGGAAAAGTCGCGGAAGTCTTACCGGGCCACATTTCGGAAATCTCTCGGAACCAGCCATCTGTTGATGTCATTAGCAAAATTTTCAAGTTGCTCGTTGCAGGATGGACACGGAAAAGAAAAGGAGCGCTTTGCTACATCACAATGCCAGAGAGATGGCTGCGTGCGCCGCCAACGGCTCGTGAACAGCCAGCGCGGGGTAGCCAAAAAAAAAAAAACCAAAACGAGGACAGGAAGTGCAACGGCACTTGCCAAGGATACAGCACGAACCTTTGATAGTAGGGTGGACAATCTCAGACATCTTGACCGGTGAATTGAATTCGGGCTGTTACAGGGGATTGGGAAGTCAAAGAAGAGACGGAGAACAGCGAGAAGGACTTTTTCAATCCGATGATGTGTATGGCTGACGCTACTGGGGGTGGGGTGCAAATTTTTTGGCGGCCGACGCGGGGCAAAAAAAGCCGGCTTGACTGCAGAGAGTGCACCTGGCGGGTTGCATAAAACAGTCCGAGTTGTGCAATCCCTCGTGTATTTAAATGACTTGTGGTTTGTCTTACTGGGGTGATGCCAATGAAGCATGATGCTGCGTTGTCGGTCCGGCTGTGTTGATACATACTAGGTAAGAAGTAGGTTAGGTACTTCTTATTGCAAGGCGACTCGACTCGTACAAGTAGAGGCGTATATCAAGACAAAGATGATGCGTCTACTAGACGAGCTGAGCGCTCATCATCGATCCTTTGGCCACCAGCCGCTGGTGTTTAGGTAACAGGGCTCGCTTCAGCGACCTCGGTTGTGGGCAATCGTCATGACACAATACTCTCAGCGTGCGCGTGCTGTGCGGGCAGCTTCTGTACGTGTAAGAATACAACAGGAGTGGACTATCCCTGGCATTCATAGTTGTTGGCCGAGGATCCTGACAACTGGGGCGGATTAGTCTTGGTCTTGATCGTTGCAGGAGGGTGACGGATAAATTGGCCGGTGCACCGTACTGCAAGTACCGAGGTGTTGAGGCCATTGACCGTTCTCATCTTGCAATGCAAGGGAACATACCTCCTAGTAGACGTGTGTGCACAGCTCTACAGGTACTAGGTACAAATGCTCTACTCCGTGGGCGTAATGGCTCCACGACACCTGCCTGCCTATTGCTTCATGCTGCCGTCGTGCTCGGCAGGGTTTCCTTTGGCGTCGGGACATGGTGCGACTCGCTGCGGGCCACGTTGTGCTTTGCACGACATGATGTGAAAGCCATTCTCGCTTTCCTCCTTGTCTACCTTGAACGCCAAGCAGAGCATCCCGACTTGCGTGTATGGTATGTACAAGGCTTACTATGGGCATCGGCTGAGAGACAAGTCAAAGCGCGGCTGACCCACGGTTATCGTGGTAGCCCGAATTTCGATTCCACGTTTCCACTTCCACGTACAGCTGTGACGGGCGATGACGAGCTGCGAGCTTCACTCAGTCCTGGGCAGGCAGTGACGAGTGACGAGTGACGAGTGACGAGTAACAAGTGACGAGCTGTGGTACGTCGTCAAGACTTGAGCCGCTAGGAGATAATCCGCGAACCAGGAGCCCAAGGAAGCTTGGAAGTCCTTTTCTGAATTTAGTGTCGCTTATCCAGAGTCATATAACCAGGCGGTGGAGTAGCATATACGTACAGTCAAGTATGTTTGTGTTTGTGGGTTTATATGCAACCTGGCAGATAAACATACAGGACCGGAGATGGTCATGTCATCACGTCGGTTTCCACCACGTTCTTGAACGAAAATCAACATGTGTCCATGACGCCCTTTCCATTTTTTCGCCAAAATCCCACGCATCATAGACGAAACATGCGCCTCACACTACACAGACGGCCACCTGCAAGAAAATGGGCCTCCCTCAATGGGCCTCCCTCCGAGTCCTTTCCTTTTGCACCGTCCAGAAAGGTCATTCATTGGCCGTCAAGAGTCCTATTTATCAATTGGCTTGCAGCCGCGGGACGGGCCCGGGTGCGTCAAAAAGAGGGAACTAAGCTGCCTGGAGATGGAGGCATTCCAAGCTCATTTCTTGGCCGGCGCTGGACTCGATTAGTAGCTGAAAGATGTGCTTTGCTTTTTCGCATCATGCATGTCTGTACATACTGCTTCTGTCAAGTATCCGCTGCACGAGCATGCATGCAGGCAGGCAGGCAGGCAGGCGAAAAAAGACCTTGAACACCGCCAGGTTGGTTTGCAACTTGGCTTTTGGCCAATCCCCCCCTTCCTCCCCCTCCCCGGGGGCTGAAGAACCAGTGTCCCGTGCCGCGTCCTGGGCAGTTTTTGTGTTTGTCGAGTCTGACCAGGTCTGAAACAGAATACCGATAGTTTCGACCACCCGCATGTCCAGAAGCGCCCGACGGGATGGTACCCTGGCCCAACTGACTGCGGCATCTTTGGCCAGCGCCAGCGCCAGGTCTGGGCCAGCGGACATGATCTATTCATCCGATCCTGGCACGGCGGATTCGAGAGCTGTGAAAGGCTGAAGGCGCCTCCTCGGGTGTCAGGACGAGCTACGAGTCCAGGCCGGGTAAAAAAAAGACGAGTGGAAGAAAGATGGCTAAAAGCTCCCTCGTGCTCCCGCGGTACCTGTGTCATGTACGTACCGACGAGGTACCCGACGAACTCTCTGTTGCTGCAGATCTTGGAGTTCCTTGACCAAGGCACGGCATGGGCGCCAAACCCCCCCCTAAAAAAAAAGCCACCAGGCTACGCCGTCCCCTGGCGCTAAACAGGCAACCGCAGCCACCAGACAAGACGGCTGGACCTTCCGTAGCGAGGTCATCAGTCCAGTCGGTGACATCAACACATCGAAGCCATCAAGCCACCCATGTGCCTTTGAGTCCAGCAAACCCCACTCGACGACTCCCGCCCCTGTCCATTCTCCAGCACCAACGAGGCTCCAACAACCCTGCTGGCATGTGCAGCACAAAAGGGGGAGAGAGGAAAAAGAGAAGACGGAGACGAGACGGAGACGAGACGGAGACGAGACGGAGACGGAGAAATCAAGTCAAGTTTTTGTCACGACCGCCTCGGCCTCGCTCCGATTGCTGCTGATGGAGGACCTTGACGAGAGGCTCGATCAAGATGGTCTTGTTGGCCGAGTCCTAACAACAACATCATCAACAACAACAACAACCCTCCCCCCCCCCCCCACTTCCCAAAAAACCATTTGGTTGCGACCCCGGTTTGGTCTACTCGCTTCTCCCATCACCATCAGTCAGTCACACTCGATTTCAATCCATCGGTCGACACTAGGCCGGTCGGTCCCCTGGTCGTCGGTTTTTTTCCATTTGTCAACCCAGCCGATAAACCAGCTGCCCATGTATGTACCTTGTCGGTACCTGCTAGGCATGTACAGCAGTACCGCGCAGGTCTGGTGTCCTGCATGTATGTGTGTACTGACCGATGCACTCTCTTCTACCACTTCACGAACCCATTTCTTCCTCGTCGTTCCTCCATCCATTTTTGTTGCAGAAAGTCGTCATTGTCTGGACCCAGGCTAGAACGTCACGCTGGTCCTATCGGGGCCGAAAGCTCATATCAGCATCGTTTCTGGTCGTTGGCCAAGCTGTTGAGCATCGCATCTGGTTGTCACGACCGACTGTGCGTCGTGTCGGGTTGCTGGAACGGAGCCTCGCTGGTGTATATCCAAGCCCAGTCGTCCAACCTCTTCCGACGTCGAGCGACCGCCTCTCTGTCTCTCTCGATTCGACAAGGGCATCGACCGGGAGCTGTACTGGGAAGGCAATTACTTTCCTCGCTGGCCTGTCCGCCCAACAGCAACCACGTTTTCCCAGACTGAGACAACATGTGTTTCGGCAGCAGGGAGAAGACCGATTGCGGCGTGACCCGCTCGCGTGATATCGACCGCGGTATTCGTCAAGATGAAAAGCGCATGGCAAAGGAAGTCAAGCTCCTCCTCCTGGGTATGCTCCATCATGAGACACAAAAGACATTGGCCTCGAATCATTTCCTGCGTCGACTTTCTCCCGTTGCAGCCACGAGTTGCTCACACAACAACTGAAATGTTGAATGTTGTGCAACGGGAGCTTTCCTACTTGGGCAATCCTCTCTCCGTACGTCCAACACGCTGACTTTTTGGTGTCACCTGTAGGGGCTGGCGAGTCTGGCAAATCCACCATTTTAAAGCAGATGAGGCTCATCTACTCGCAAGGCTTCAACAAAAATGAGCGGCTAGAATGGAAACCCGTCGTCTTTAGCAACATAATTCATTCTTTTCGGACCATCTTCGAGGCCATGACTGAGCTAGAATACAGTTTTGATCATGCTGACAACGAGGTGCGGGATTTTTTCCGTCACGAGCTGTTTTGTCTGCCTGCAAATGCGTAGTGGCCAATGACGTCTCGCATTCAATTTTCGTGGTTTGCTAACCGGCGTTTTAGAAGCACATGGCGCACATTCTCGTAGATGTTGAAATCAGCCAAGAGGATAAGCTTCCACAAGACTATCTGGAGGCTATCAAGAGCCTGTGGCAAGACAGCGGAGTAAAAAAGGCAATTGCTAAAGGCAACGAATATGCACTTCATGACAACCTGGCATAGTGCGTCTCCATTGCTTCCCTTGCTACATACGGGTTGAGAAATCTGCTTTGGGCCGTCTATCGTGATGCTGACAAATCGTAATGCCGCAGTTTTATTGACGATTTGGAACGAATATGGGCCGACGGATACGTGCCGAACAACCAAGACTTGCTACGCTCGCGACTCCGAACTACTGGCATCACCGAAAACGTTTTTGACCTCGGCCAGCTGACATATCGCATGTTCGACGTGGGTGGTCAGCGATCAGAGCGAAAGAAGTGGATTCACTGTTTCGAAAACGTACACTGTCTTCTCTTTCTGGTCGCGATTAGCGGTTATGACCAGTGTCTGGTTGAGGACAAAGATGGGGTATGCTTGCCAGGGAGCCCCTGTTTCTCTTTGTTTCAAGCCCCATGTCCAGTGGCAAGCAACGAACAGCTGACAGATGATGGTAGAATCAAATGAACGAGGCGTTGATGCTATGGGAGTCCATTGCCAACTCTCACTGGTTCGCCAAGTCGGCCATGATCTTGTTTCTCAACAAGATGGACCTTTTCAGGGAGAAACTGTCCAAAAGCCCCATCAGCAAATATGGATTTACCGATTATCACGGCGCCGTGGACGATTACAAGGCCGCCAGCAAGTACTTTCTCGACAAGTTCCGCGCCTTGAGCCGAAATCCCGAAAAGGAAATTTACGGACACTTTACCAACGCAACCGACACCAATCTGCTCAAGATTACCATGGGCTCCGTTCAAGACATGATTATCCAGCGCAATCTCAAGCAGCTGATATTATGATAATGAGAGTAGCCCTGGCCTTTGAGAGACGGAACCTTCTTTTTTGCTCCCGTCTGTCATGACTCTGTGCCTAGTACGGGGCTTATCTGACGTTCCAGCACTTGTTTTCCCATGGCCTTTTGGCTTTTTGCTCTCGTCGCCCTGAGCTGCATCGGGACTATGCGCTTAGCTTGCACATGCACCATGCCTCATCACGAGCAAGCGTTCTGTCAGTGCGGACTATCTTTTGGCGTTTTTCTTGTCTCGCAAAGACCAACATGCATGCGGCAAACGAAATGCTTCCGTCTTCCGTTCTGGAATTTTTTTTTTTGAAGAAACCCGACCTTCAAAAAAGCCCCTATGACTTATGTGTCACGGCCGCGACGGCTCTTTTTATTTGTTGTTTTCTTTTTTTCTTTCTCTCTCTTTAAAAGAAAGCTTTGGCGCCATCCACGTCAACCCTCACGAAGGGCGAAACGACTCGCAATGCACAACAGCAACGTGAGACTACTTGGCACAGTGCCTGCCATTTCTTCCGTTTTGACCCAGAATTTGTTTTATAGCAATGGGGTAGAGGGGGGTTTTCGTAGAGGTAGAGGAGCCGGGCTGGCCAAGGCACACGTCTTCCATGCCCGGCTGGCGCCAGCCAGTGACGATGTTGGTGGATGTCACAAGGAAGAGTATCCCCAGAGGCAGCCCAGACCCCCATGTGGTAATGGATATCACAACGAGTGTACGAGGCCGCAGGGAGGTTGGCCCACTTGGAGCAGATGAGACGAGAAGAAGTAGGAAGGAAAAGGGGGGGGGGAAACGATGACGTTGGCGCTGATCCAGCGTCTCGATACCAAAGTGTGTTGGTACCTTGTTGCTTGTGACGTAGCCATGTGCTTGCGTGTTGTCATCCTTTGCGCGTTGGTCATGGATGTGGCCTGTATCATATTCCGAGGGAAGAAACGGGTGTGGACGCGCAGTGCCATGCCGTCAACTTTGTTGGAATAGGATGTGATGATGGGCAGGGACAGAGGAGGAAGGATTCTTAAGCAATCATGCAAAAGCCCGCCCGAGGGCTGGCCGGTATCAAGAGTAATGGCGATGCGCGATGCAACAATGGATCCTATCATCGGTACATAAGTCGCACCAAGGAACATGCCAACATGCAAACGCAAGCACGCACGTGACTGGTGGTCAGGTACACTCCCTTTCTACCTACCCGCACGACCGCACCATGAAGGATTGAGTTTGCAAGTTTTACAGAGCCGGCCGCCTCATGCCATTCACGCTTTGCAGAAACCAGTTAGGCCGCGTCTGTCTGTCTTGTTTCCCTCCTGTGACCTGTTGTTGTTGGCTGAAGTCTGGGCGAGGGCCGACGAGGCTTGTCCGCTTGGTTGGTTGGGGGATGAGATGGCCGAACTCTCGAGGAGTTTGTCCCGCTTTTGCTTGATCTCCTGGGTGGTAGGGGTGTTGGAGATGTTGGGCATCGCCATTGTGGACACATGCTTGCCGGGGGTGTTTGGGATTTTTTTTTGGCATCGCCACGGTGGAAAAGGAATTTGCTAGGGATATTGGAAAACCTTCTGGCATCGCCATTGTGGACACATGATTGGGGTTAGGCCGGGGGGCTGGAAAGAGCGTGGGAGCCGATGCGATGGGATGGGTGTTAGACTCGGGTCCGTCGCCTGGGCGTCGGTACGAGGCAGAGCGAGCAGACAGAGCAAACATGGAGTTGTCTTGTCTTGTTTCTGCTGAGGAATTTGCCGACGTATATAGGCGTTGCGGATAGCTTCCTCTTCCTCTTCGTCTTCGTCTCTTGTTTTGTTTTGTTTTCTTGTTTCCGTTTTTCTTGTTTTCGTTTTTCTTTCTTCCTTTGTTTTTTTTTTTTTTCTCCCCTTCGCGTCCATATAGCGCTCTGATCTTTGGCAGGCCGCAGGTGGCTACGGCTTGGAAGGGATAGGAAAGGAAAAAGAAAGGAAAAGAATAGAAAAGACGAAGAAAGACTTCTGGATACGAACTGTTCTTTGGACTGCTCCTCTAAAAGAAAAGACGAAGAAAAACTTCTGGATATAAACTGTTCTTTGGACTACTCCTTTAAAAGAAAAGACGAAGAAAAACTTCTGGATACAAACTGTTCTTTGGACTACTTCTTTCAAAGAAAAGACGAAGAAAAACTTCTGGATACAAACTGTTCTTTGGACTACTCCTCCGGGTGATGACTTTTCCTCTCGACCGACGACCATGGCTCCTCTACCACGGCTATGGCTGGCTGGCCTCGCCATGCTGACACCACTGGTTTCTTCGGTCCCCGATGTAGAAATCTCGAGCGATAGGTTCTTTTTTGGGCAGTCACCGGGTGTATACCCGTCTCGTACGTCTACCACTGTTGTTCGGGAATTCTCCTCTTTTTGCTTCCCTTTTGCCCCCCCCCCCCTTTTAACTTT
>AFQZ01001328.1:0-12861 GCA_000222935.2 Aciculosporium take MAFF-241224
TATAATTCTTGCAAAGCTTCTAGCATAAATTGCATACCTTTACCTGCCAGACGTTATTATAGTTATAATTAAGCTGCTATACGGAATAGCAGAGGCTGGTATATATTAGTAGTCGACGTATTTTAATTATTATTATTAGAGACTACAGATAATAACCTTTATATATAACCCTTGTCTTCTTATTTCTTTTAGTGAAAGCTTGTGTTTTGGAATTATTAGTGTCGGAATCGCTCGTATGGATGATGGAAGGGATACGCCGTATTGACTAGGAATTATAGGTTGCACACAGAATGCACGCACCCTGATTGGCTGGATCACAGGTCATGTGACCTGGGGCCGTACCGTAGCTACAACACTACACCTCCGCATTATAGCCTGCTTCTTTCCCTCTTTTAGAGATATAAATAAATTGAATATTAAACCCCCCCCCCCCTATATTTATGCTGTAGCATACTTGTAACCTAAGCGCTACTAACACTAATCAGTAGTTGCTAATAACTACAGATTTATTAGGTTATACCCAGAAGAGACTCGTCTAAATGCTTTTACTTATATAACTATAAGAAATTCTAATGTTATGCTAACTAAAGAATTATTTCTTTAAATCATTAACTGCTAAATCATCTATAATTATAAGAAGACTTAACTCTTATAAATCTTCTCCCTTATTATTAACTGTTACTTATCTACAATTAAAACCAGATCTTCACTATTATTTACAGAGAACCAACGCTAACCGCTTTAATTAGTACTAAATATAAAGCCTAAAACACCAAAATGTCTTTAAGCTAAGGAAAAATAGATGATTTTAATGAACAACTCTAAAAGGATGTCTATAGAAGAGAACTTCTAAAGAGCACCCTACCCTGAAAACTTTATGTCGGAATCGCTCGTATGGATGATGGAAGGGATACGCCGCATTGACTAGGAATTGTGGGTTGTACACAGAATGCACGCACCCTGATTGGCTGGATCACAGGTTATGTGACCTGGGGCCGTACTGTGGCTACAACACCACACCTCCGCATTATAGCCTGCTTCTTCTCCTCTTTTAAAGACATAAATGAATTAAATATTAAACCCCCCCCCCCTACATTTGTGCTATAGCATACTTATAACCTAAGCGCTACTAACACTAATTAGTGGTTGCTAATAACTACAGATTTGTTAGGTTATACCTAGAAGAGACTCGTCTAAATGCTTTTACTTATGTAACTATAAGAAATTCTAATGTTGTGCTAACCAAAGGATTATTTCTTTAAATTATTAACTGTTAAATTGTTTATGATTATAAGAAGACTTAACTCTTGTAGATCTTTTCCCTTATTGTTAACTATTACTCATCCACAATTAAAACCAGATCTTTACTGTTATTCACGGAGAACCAACGCTAACTGCTTTAATTAGTACTGAACATAAAGCCTAAAACACCAAAATGTCTTCAAGCTAAGGAAAAATGGATGATTTTGATGAATAACTCTAAAAGGATATTTACAGAAGAGAACTTCTAAAGAGCACCCTACCCTAAAAACTTTACAAGCATTATTTAATTCTATCCTTTAATTGGACTAAGTTAGTTAACAATATTAATGTTAATACAGCTACTGAACAACAGATTAATAATCGTATTGCATATACAATTAACTACTACATTTTTAACGAAGGAAAAGGGCGTAATCTCCTTATTAACTTCTAGTAAGATTATGAAAATTGGACAAAGGATACTTTTAATAAAATTAATAACAACCTTAAGTATACCCTTTGTGATTACCTTAATGATAATGGTGTTAAAACAGCCAGAGGATTGAGATTGAACGTCTCTAAAGATCTTGTTAATATCTTAAACATTAACCCCGACATAGAATACAAACCTTTACTAGAAAAAGCAACTAGAAAAGGAGAAGAGATTTAACGACTTAAACTTTCTAATAATAAGAACTCTGATAATAAAGATTTTTATTTAACTGAAGACCCTCCCCCAGAACCACAAACCCTAACCGGAACACTTTCTAATAGCGATCGAAAAGCCCTTAATACTCTTAAGAGACTTTACTAAAAAGAAGAATAATATTCTGGAGAAGTGTATGACTTTATTAACAAGAAGTTACTATATTTTAAAGAGAAATGTTCTTAAGCAGGAGTTTCCCCCTTACTTTACCTAAAAGCCTTTCCTATTATACTTTAAGGTAAAGCCTATATATACTTCCTTAAATACTTCAGAGCAAAGACAATCCCATTTAATGAAATGACTTGGAATATTAGGAATCACTTTAAAACACCTAAGAATAAGAGCTTCTATAAAATACAAATTTGCTGATCTATGCCTTTGCTATATCATTATAGAACATCTAATAAAGAATAAGTCAGAATGCTTAGAAATTCTTCTTAACCGACTTATAAAGATATTTAATGGCCTTTATAACCCTCTTAAACAAGATATAATTTTTCTTTATTAAGTATAACAAGTAATAGAAAATGACAACGATTTTTACAATGCTAAATTCAGGAATATGCCAACCTTTAAAGGATTTGTTAGTAATCTTTAAAATTGCCTCTTAGTAATAGACATACCACCAACCTCTATAAGTTAGTTACTAATAACTACTAACAACAATTTAACTGCCCTTATCGCCTAGTCCATAGACTAAAACACCGATATAGTGATGTTTACAGACTAACGCTATTTACAAGCTATATATTGTAAAAAACCTTAAGCTAGAGCGAGCTTAAAGAAATGCTTTATCTGCTGTAAAGAAGGATGCTGGTTAACTAACCATCCTGCCTCTAAGCAGAAGAAAGTAAAAGCAACTTAGTAAAATAATAGAAAACACTAAAAACCACCCTCCGAACGCCAATACCATGCATTCCTACAGGCCTATAAAGGCAAAATAGCCTAACTTACTGCTACTAATAATAGTAGTAAGGACGAACACAAAAAAGCCGCTTAGAACGCCGCTTTCCTTACTACTAATAAAAAAGAGGAACCAGACAACGAAGAGGCTTATAATACTCTCTTCTTTACAGCATTCTTTATGTAAGCACTAAATCCCCTACTCTTTTCCTAATTAACCGTGAACTTCTTATAGGATAATGCTTTTAAATATGCCTTATTTCTTAAAGACCCCTACGACCATAATACTAATAAACAACCTCAATAATACGTGTATCTTATAGATATAAGATATACAGCGGATATATTTCATGGTATACTCCCGGATACAGAAGCATTAGGAATTTCAACTGCTGGCTAAGGCTAAGTCAACGCTCTGATGAAAATCATAAAGAACCTTACAATCGAGCATTCCTCTGACTAAAGGACTATCACCTTTGGAGCCGGTACTGCGACTTTAACTGGTATTTTAAAGCTTTTAACGATTTTTAGCATAATACCTTTCTATATGCTTAATAGTGCCACACTGTTTTTATATTCTATTATAAATATGGATAGAATAGGTGTTAAACTTGACAATCTTAAGAATCTTTTAATTTAAGGAGATATATTCATGTACGCTAGGTAGCTAGAGCCACTAACTAGTTCATCAACTAACTTCTTAATATAGGAAAAACCCTAAGATAGGGGAGAAAACCCATATTCTTCTATATAGCTCCTGCTAAGCCTCTGATATAAAGTCTTTATTGTTTCCAACTATTAGTATAAGATATCTGCCAGTTCCCCGGAACTGCAGACAATGACAGAAGTGTGGTTGTGCTTTATATAAAAGGTTAGTATGTTAGTAAAAACCCCCTATAAGCACCTCCCCTCCTAGTCCGGCTCTTCCTCCTCTATCCTATTGTTTCCGTTGCCTCTGGTCCCTTTCTTAGCCTTGTCATTGTGTATCTGCCATGCCTTACCAAGCTCCTCCGCCAATCTATACTGCTGAAGTCGCCCAGTTGAAAGCACCTACTTTATGATATTTAGTGCTAGCTTCTTGTTATTAAGTGCTGCCCTGAGTTCCTGCGGATCTCTTATTACGGGCACCGCCGGAATCAGTCTTAGATAGTTATATTCTGGGCATAACAGGATAAGGTGGTAGATATCCTCGTCTCCTCCCTAGTATTAGCATATTGGTGAAGTTACCTTAGGCACCTGTCTGTTATAGAGGAAGGCATTCAGCCCTATTTTTTCCGTTTGAAGCTAAACTAGGGCTGCAGATTCATGCTTAAGCAGGCTATTATGGAGCTTTGCTATCTTTTTTGTGCTCTTAAAGTTAGGTTCCTTGTCTACTACTGTTGCTTTTGCCCGTCCTCTTCTCACCTGAGCCTCATGCCTCTGCCGGATCCACTGTTTTTCCCACTCCCTCTCTAATTCCTGTCTGGCTGTAAGGCTGCCAGGGAGGGGGGGGGGGGCATCAGGAAACGCCTTATAGCAATTACGTTGGCGGCCTCTTCCTTGGTGTTGTAGCTGCAATGCTATCAAATTACAGGCCTGCTGTATCTTCTTGCCTATGCCACTATCCTTAAGTCTTTAGTGGAATCGTTGTTTAATGTAATTAAGGTACAGATCTACTAGCAGCACTGCTGCTTCTGTCTCTAAGAGTGTTACTAGCATCGCCTTATACGCCCCTGTAACCCGCCTTAAGCATTCGTTCTATTCCCTTATAAATGCCTTTGCTACCCCCCATGCTACCCCTTCTAGCTTGCTGCGGGTGTAGTATATCCCAGCTCTATAGGCTATCATGCTTTGTATTACCTGCATATAAAGGGATCTCGCACACTCTAGTCGGCATCCCTATGTAGACACAGCCAGCGCCGTGAGCGCTAATTTCTGCCGTGACAATTTGGCATTCACCTTCTCTATGTAGGTTGACTAACGAAGCTTCTAGTGAATCCAAACCCCTAGGAATTGCGCTGATTGTGTCGGTTGTATTATTGCTCTGCTAAGTCGGATCGTCGTTGTAATCGCCTGCCTCTTCCTTGTAAAGTGCATTAGCTTGCTCTTTTCTAGGTTAAACCTTAGCCTATACTCCTTTAACCACTTCTTATATATTCTCTAGGCTCTTTTTAGTTGTACTTTTGTCTCCTCTGCCGTTTTTCCATATGCTATAATGTTTGTATTATCTAAGAACCCTAATGTTAACGTTAATTCCGCCGCTGCTAGTCTTTAATATAGTGGCGTGATGTAGAGCAGGAAGAGGATAGGAGACGCTAGCGACCCTTGCAGAACCCCTGCAGTGACTTGGATTTCCTTGGTAATACGTCCGTTAAACGCCAATTGTGCTCTCCTTTCTGACGTGAAGCCCTGTGCCCATCTGGCCATCTACCCTGGCAGTCCTAACTCCTTTATAGTGCGGATTAATCGTTTATGGCTAATGGTGTTGAACGCCCTGGTGATATCTAGCTGTAGTAATAATGCTATTCCCTGGTAATGCCACGCCGTTCTCACGACCTCTTTTAGCGTGCTTAGTGCTATCTCCATTAATCTGCCAGCCCTGTTGCCCATTTGCATGTCCGGCAGTATATAGCCTTCCTCTGCTGTAATAGTGATCCTCCTTGTAATAGCTCCCTTAATCACTTTGCCTATTGTGTTTAACAGCAATATCGGCCTCCACCCCCCCGGTCTGCCTAACTCCTTAGGGGACTTCCCAGGTTTGCGTAGAACTACCACCTTCGCTCGTTAGAAGGAGGCCGGATGATATCCCAAGCCGCAGCAAGCATTCGCAAGGCGTGTTAAACACAATATTAGGGCCGCTCTGCATAGCTTAAGGAAACCCGTTGGCAGCTTGTCCGGTCCTAGGGCTTTCTAACTTGCCATATTCTTTATAACCTCTTTAATTTCCTCCTCTATAAACACGGGAACTGCCTGATTATTGTCACAGTATCTTGTCCCCTCCTCTGCCTCCGGACCTAGAGCCCTAGCTGCGGATGGAGGGAAGAACCTCTCTGCAAATGCCCTTGCCTTGCCCTTGTGTGTAACCTCTACTATCTCCTCCCTGCCGTTGTCTCTTGGCCGGGTTAGTAGTGGGACCTGTTGCCTTTTAGGAGGAAGTCCACTCCATAGCCGGGCCTAACGCTCCAGGGTCTAAAGACTCCCTTTGGACCTGAATAACTCGCTAACTGCCTGTTGCCAGCTACTTCTCTTTTCCTTTAAGATAACGCGATCCTGTTTTTTTGTAGCTTCCGTTAAGGCCTGCCACGCTTCCTGTGTCTGTTGTTGCTGCCACTGCCTATTAGCACGTCTTGCCTCTGCTGTTGCGTCCCTTACCCTTTTATTCCACTAAGGCTGTAGTTTGCTACGCCCTTGAGGTCGCTTAGGTGCTGCTGTATTAGCTATCTCCGTAAGCTGTTAGGTAAGCTACTGCGTATAGTTATCGATTTCTTGCCGGTTGCACAGCGGAAGCTCTAACCCCTTCTTTCTAAGCCTGTTTAAAGCCTCTGCCATAATAAGGTTCTCGTCCGCTGTCCTCTAACCCCGGACCAACCCTGGGCTGTTGCTTGATTTCTTGTTTGTCCTAATGCTAATAAGCTGGGGCATATGGTTAGATCCGGCGATTTCTACTAGCCTGATGAATTTAATACTAACGTCGTGGGTGGTCCACGTATGGTTAATAGTACTGTCCCTACTGCCATGTTCTCTCCTTATTACTTCCCTAAACGGCGTAGCTAGGCCGAGTTGCTACCTCGTTATAAATTCTAACATCTTATCGTGCCCTGGAGATATTCGGCCAAATCTGTCCCACAAGGGGTGATGTTGGTTGAAGTCCCCTATAAACACACTCCGGCCCTTTGCCTGGGTATCGGCAAAGTGTTATAAAGGCGTCTGCCACCCCCTTTCGTAAGCCGGGGAATATATGTTGTACACCTCTACTCCACATAGCTTGACACTGTACTAATCCTCCCCCCTCCCTATAGTCCAAAGCCCTGCCTCGACCTTTTAGTGTATATAAATCGCTGTTCTTCCACTGTATGTTGCTAACGTATAGTGCCCCTAAGATGGATTTGGCAGTATACTATTATAGCCTCCTGGTTTCTGGATAGCTATTACCTTAGGGCTAACGTCATGCCCTAACGCCAGATGTACTAGATTGCTTTTCTTCTGTATATTCTAGTATATAACCTTAATTATATACTCTATTGTGTGCTTTGGAGCACTCTGGTTAGGCTGGCTCTGGTATTGTTCTGCTCTCTTGTTAGTTGTAGGAAGGCCAGCATTATGCCTTTCTCTGCCGGTCTCTGCCGTCCTGATTGTAGTTTGTATGTTTGTCTTGTAGAAAGGCCCTTTAGTTGTATGCTCCTTCCTCTTAGCTGCCTTTCTGTTAATCCCCTAGTCTCTTCTCTATAATGACCCTTGCCTGTAGTAGCTGTCACGGCCTCTGACCGATGGTCGCGGAAGAACAGCGGCCTTGTGGCGTAAGCCTCCCGGGCCTGTTACCACCTATTATTGCTTACTAAGCATAGCCGAGACCATGCTGGATGTGCCCCTGCATAATTTAGGTATCTCTCCCGTACCTTGCCTGTTAACGTCAGGCAAGTCCTCTCTCCCTTGGGGTGTTTTCCAGCAGCATACCTGCTGCATCTTGCTTCCTCCTTATAGTGCCTGGCAATGTGTCTAATCTTATAATAATTATAATATTACTTTAGGTAGACCATCTTGTTGTATGGCTTAGCGTTGAAAATCTCTACTTAGTATACTATTCCCCCATGGCATAGGCGGTTTGCTGCCTTAGTGCCCTTAACGCTAACCACTAGTGGTGCCCTCGTCGCTGTTCCCTTTAGCTTCTGCACTGTTATCTTCGCCATGTTTAGACCATTCTCCTTTTTAATGTTTTTCCTTATATCCTCGATTGTAACATGGTTCGTTAATTGTGTTGGGAATCCCTTGATAATCACACTAAACATCTTCCTATTTACTTCCGCCGTAGGTCTAAAGGCAACTCTCACCTAGGCCGTGTTTTCCTTCTATTTCCTCCCTGCCTTAGTAAACGTAATAACTGTGTCTCCACTCTGTAGCCTATATACTACTATTGCCTCCTCCATGCTAATAGCGCTGTTTACTGCCTTTACAATCTCTCCTAGCAATCTGTTCCTAACTGCCTTACTAATGGTGTTTCCCTTTACCATTGCTTCCCGGTGATGGCGGGCCGGTATTGCCATACCCTCCGTTCGGGCTAAAGGTATTATCATATTCTGCCCCGTGACTCCGCGAGCTGTAACAGTCGCCTAAGTCCCCCTAACTGTCGATCTAGTCCTAGGGACAGCCTCTATCGCCTTCTTGACTGCCTTCTTAACCATGGTTTTAACTTTACTATTAACTGCTTCTATAATTAATGCCTATAGATCTCCCGTGCTAGTCTTTGCTTAGGCTATCTCCCCTTCTATATCTATAGCAACTTATGTAAAGGTCCTAATAGAAGCCTACACTTCTATTATTTCTGCCTTTAGAATAACTTTTATTATTAACTCCTTTAATAATTTTATTTTATTCTTTAGTTTTTCCTGCACTGCTATTACTCTAGGATTCTCTCCTTAATATTACATTTCTTCCTAAGTGGTGCCTTGTCCTTCGTCGGTTGTAGATCCACGCGAAAATTCGTTAATTATTGCACCCCTTGCGCTGCTTACTCCCCTTGCGCAATGCGCCATCGCTAGGGGGGGTATTTGATAATAAGGAATCCGATTCCGTGCTTCTTTTTTGTTTTAGGCGTGATACCGCGTCGTGTCCGCGGTGTTGGTCCTTTCCCTAGTATCTTAATTTAAGGAGATAAAAAGGTACCTATTATTAGAAAATAGGGATATCCTTAGTAGACAGCCAGTTCTTAAGAACCTGCTATCTTTATGCTTTTTAAAGCCGAAATCTGTTAACTTTATTGCTGATTTGGTCATCCGTTAATCGACCGATTAAATAACCTTCTTGCCAGGGCTGGGGAAGAATTTAATAAGGCTGACATAGGGAAAATCACGTATGCTTGCCATCAATGCCAGATAAACGCGAAAGCTCTAAGTAGATTTAAATTCACTCTTAAAGACGATATTAAATTTAACTACAAGGTCCTTGTTAATATTATGCAAATTAACAAGAAGCCGGTCCTACATGTTATAGATTTAGTAATATCATTTTAAGCTGCCCGCTTTCTTGCACCTTAACAACAGAAAGCTCGAGATATCTAGAATGCCCTTAAAGAGTGCTAGATTAATACATATCTTAGACCCCTAGACTGGATAGTCCATGATGCCAGAAGAAACTTCGCTTCTAGCGAATTTAGGCATTTAGCTCAACTATTGTTAATTAATATTGACGAAGTCCCTGTTAAGGCTTACAATAGTATCGGAAAACTTAAGCAATATCATGCCCCTCTTTGCAGAGCATATGATATTATTAAGACCAAAGCTAACGGTTTTCTCTTAAAAAAGCAGATACTTTAAATGGCTATTAAAGCAGTTAATAACTCTGCTAGTCTAAATGGTTTTATTCCCACCCTTCTAGTCTTTAGAACCTATTTAAGGATAACAAATGATTCCCCCCTAAGCTTTATAGTTGCCTAAAGAGCTAAGATACTTTAAAAAGCAACAGATAAAGCAAGACATAGTCTTGCAAGACGCCAAGTCCATAATGCTCTTAATACCCACAACGGCCTAATAACCCTGCCTATATACACTTTTCCTTTAAATTCTAATATATAAGTTTATTGCAAAAAAGGCAGATGGACTGGCCCCTATAAGCTTCTCTTAATAGAAGGAGAGACTTACATTATTAAGATGCCTTATAGCCCTATAAAGTTTCGGTCTATAGTCATTAAACCGTATATAACCTTACTAGAGGTAGAATCTTCTTATAAGAAAGACCCGGTTTATAAGGAAGACCTGGTTTAAGGTAATGAAAATTACGAAAACCCCCTTAATAACCTAATAACTCTACTATAAAGAGGACGTGGAAGACCCTGGAAACACCCTTAAGCAGAGGCTTTTCTTACTAAGAAAGAAAAGGCCGATTTTTAACTTATAATTAACCTCTATACGTAAGGAAAAATCAATATACCCGGAGAACCTTTCAAACTCTCTAATAAAGCAGAGATTAATGCTTTGCTAGTAAGGAATATGTTTGAATTTATAAAATTTAACCTGTAAAGGCATAGAGGCAAAAGACTCTTTAGCTTACGAATAGTAAGAGAAGTTAAAGGCAAGGCAACTAACTCCTTATATAAAAAGTCACAATATGTCATCCAAGGCTATAGCGACCGTGGGAAAGAGGTTATTCTCACGTAGTCCCTAATAATTTAAAGAGCTAGTCAAAGGCTTATTATTGCCCTTGCTCCCTTATTAAAAAAGGAAGGCATTATGGTTTAGCTAAGGGATATTACCTAAGCATATGTGCAGTCACAGACGAAGCTTAATCGCACAATTCTTGCAAAGCTTCTAGCATAAATTACACACCTTTACCCGCTAGACGTTATTATGGTTGTAATTAAGCCGCTATACGGAATAGCAGAGGCTGGCATACATTAGTGGTCGACATATTTCAATCATTATCGTCAGAGACTATAGATAATAACCTCTATATATGACCCTTATTTTCTTATTTTTTCTAGTAAAAGCTCGTGTTTTAGAATTATTAGAATGCAGACTGATAATACCTTAGGACTTAGTAATGCTGAGTTTTTTGATTATAAAGAGGTTAAGTTAAAAAACGCTAAATTCCTTGTAAAGCTAAAAAAGAGGTTAACGATTTTAACACCGTTAATGTTTAACGGTTGCATTTTAAGCGAAGTTAACAATAACACCTTCTTTTTATAATAAAAGGAATAAGGAAGGAAGCTATTACAAGTTAATAACCTAACCAACCAAGCGAAATATGTTGAATAGCGAGCACAAGGAGCGTACATTACTCTAATATATTAACCTAAAGCATCTTACGATCTTTCCGTTGCTGCCTAAGTTTAATATCCAGGATCCAATAATGTTTTAAGGCTTAATAAAAGACTTTAATAGCAAATTAACAATTAAGACCGTGGACTTTAATATATATCTCTCTCGCTAGAAAACGCTGCTTTTTATATCTTTATTAACAGTTCTTTTGCAAACAATAAAGACCTTAGCTCTTAACTAGGCTATGTGATTATCCTAGGCAATGAAAGGAAGGATGACAATACCTCTGAATTCACCCTTAGAGGAAATATCATGACATACAGCTTAATAAAATCAAAAAGAGTCACGAGAAGTGCATTAGCTTCCAAGCTATATGGGATGGTTTAAGGTGTTAACATTGCCTATGTAATAAGCACTACTCTAAATATTATTACTAACCGATTAAACAAGCCGAAAATTCTAATAATAATATGCACCGACTCTTTCTTGCTATATGAATATATTGTTAAGCTAGGAACAATAAAGGAAAAGAGGCTAATGATTAATATTATAGCTTTATAGCAGTTATATGAGAGGAGGGAAGTAGCTAAAATACACTGGATTAATGGCAATAATAATCCTGCAGATGTAATAACAAAAGCTTTACTGAATAAAGCTCTTAAGACCTTTGTAATAAAGAATAAAGCCCGAATCCGTGTAGAAGGATGGGTTAAAAGACCTGTCGCGAGAATTGCCGCAAGAGCCGCTGCCAGAGCCGCCGAAGAATGAAAAAGTCCTAATTCCTTACCAAATCTAACGACAAATTAAGCGCCTGATAAAGAGCTCAAATTCGATGAATTCGAACGCGATTATAAGCGCCTAATTTGGTAGGATTGAACGCGGGAATTACACTCTTTAGCCCCCCCCCCCCTACAACACTCTTTGCCTCCACAACCATTCGGCCTGGACTAATAAAAGTCATTCATTTAAAGGATGTTTTTCGCTTTATTACTTGTTTGTTAATATCTGATTATTTAGGGCGTTTTATGCATTTTTTGGAGCGATTCCTCTTCTTCTTTAACAGAGAGAGAATTTATAAGTGTTGGAATCGCTTGTATAGATAATGAAAGGGATATGCCGCATTAACCAGGAATTATGGGTTGTACATAGAATGCACGCACCCTGATTGGCTGGATTACAGGTTATGTGACCTGGGGCCGTACTGTGGCTATAACACCACACCTCCGTATTATAGCCTGCTTCTTCCCCTCTTTTAGAGACATAGATGAATTAAATATTAAACCCCCCCCCCCTACATTTGTGCTGCAGCATACTTATAACCTGAGCGCTACCAACACTTTACAAGCACTATTTAATTCTATCCTTTAATTAGACTAAGTTAGTTAACAACATTGATGTTAATATAGCTACTGAACAACAGATTAATAACCGTATTATATATATAATTAACTACTACATTCTTAATAAAGGAAAAGGGCATAATCTCCTTATTAACTTCTAGCGAGATTATAAAAATTAGACAAAGGATACTTTTAATAAAATCAACAACAACCTTAAGTATACCCTTTGTAATTACCTTAATAACAATAGTGTCGAAACAGCCAGAGGATTAAGATCAAACGTCTTTAAAGATCTTATTAATATCTTAAACATTAACCCTAACATAGAATATAAACCTTTGCTAGAAAAAGTAACTAGGAAAGGAGAAGAGATTTAACAACTTAAACTTTCTAATAACAAGAACTCTAATAATAAAGATTTTTATTTAACTAAAGACCCTCCCCCAGAACCACAAACCCCGACCAGAATACTTTCTAATAGTAATTAAAAAGCCCTTAATACTCTTAAGAGACTTTACTAAAAAAAAGAATAATATTCTAAAGAAGTGTATGACTTTATTAATAAGAAGTTACTACATTTTAAAGAGAAATGTTCTTAAGCAGGAGTTTCCCCCTTACTTTACCTAAAAGCCTTCCCTATTATGCTTTAAGGTAAAGCCTATACATACTTCCTTAAATACTTTAGAGCAAAGACAATCCCATTTAAGGAGATAACTCGGAA
>AFQZ01001327.1:0-12863 GCA_000222935.2 Aciculosporium take MAFF-241224
TAAGGTCTATAACTTATATATTATTATTTATTATAACTTTACTAAATGTGCATATATTATACTAAGCCTACCCTGCTTCCTATCCTTTTAATAGTAAATTTAATCTTATAATAACCTTATAGTAAGGTCTTTACTAGGTTCTAGCTTATACTTATTCTTAATATTAACTTTATAATATTACTAAGCCTACTAGGCCTAAAGCCGTTTTTTCTTATTACTTATAATTTACTTTTAACTTTCTCTTATTATTAAAGCTGCCTTACTCTGCTTATATTAGCTTATAGCTCGCTGCTTTATTACAGCTTTAGCACTACTTATAGAGAAATCGCTCTTAAGCACCTTAGTGCCTAATTACGTAAATAACGTTATTAATCCAGGCGTGTGCATTAGATTAGTAGCTTAACTATCTAGCTATAAGAAGGTTGCTTCCTCCCCTCTTTTTAACCTGTTTTTTCCTTCCTTCTTTATTATTATTTACTTATATATTATCTCTTATTACTATTGTGTTTTTACTTTCTTATAGCTTAGCCGCTATTATTACTCCGTTTTTACTAATATATACAGAGATTTTAATATTATTATTATCTTTCTTATTTACCCTATCCGTCTAGTAAGTTATATACTTAACACTATATATACACTGCTTGCTTATAGCTAATAAGCACTAGTTGTTATGCCTTATACTAGCCAATCTTCTGCTACTTTTACTATAGCTCCCCCTTCTCCTCCTAAGGAGCCAGACATTATAATGCCTGTCTTTAGAATTAGTTAGTATGTTATCTAAATACTTGTATCCCTAGGCTATAGCTAACTTGCTACTAGCATCTAAAAAATTCCTTATTATTATTATAGCTATACAGCGGCAACCTAGTAGATCTTCCTAAAGTCTAATAGTACTAAACCTATTTACCTTCTTAAATATATTATTATCCCTAAGCCCTATAAGAAGATATTTAATAGTAAGTATACTACTTATACTTTACTATTCTATTATTAATTATTATAGCTTACAGTGCTAAATGCTCCTATTGCTTAAGGAATAATAAGGAGTATAGTAGCATTAGTTCCCTATAATTATTCCTATTCTGGTTACTACTAATTAACTACTAGATGCCTGCTTAAATTAGTGTTTTTTACTAGAAAATGTTTAAAGAGATAAAGAAGAAGACTAATAGCATCTATTACTATTAAATGCCTATAAGTTTGTTGCTTAAATACAGTTAATCTGCTGCTAATAATTCCTAGGGTGTTATAAGTGCTGGTTTCACAGGGTGTGATTGCTGCAGCAATAACGGGGGGGTAACAAAGGTCTGATGTCTATATTCTTATAATTATCTAAAGGGAAAAGAGGGGGACGATGCAGAAGTGTGGTGTTATGGCTATAGTACTACCCTAGGTCACATGATATAGTGATCCAGCTAATTAGGGCACGCGTATTATGCATATAACCCATAATTCCCGGTTACTATTGTGTATCCCTTTTATCCTTAAGACGAGCGATTCTAACACTTATAAACTCTCTCTTTATTAAAAAAGAGGAATCGCTTTAAAATACTAAATAAATGACTTTTCCCTAGTCCAGAGCATCCTTAAAGTCCCTTAATTAATTGCATTTAGATTTATTAAATTTAAACTCTTTATTACACGCTTAAGCAGCTTTAGCTTTAATGCTTAATACCGGTCTCTTTACCTAACCTTCTACTTAAATCCAAGCCTTATTCTTAGTTATAAAGGTCTTAAGGCTTCTATTTAGAAAAGCCTTTACTATTACGTTAGTAAGATTATTATGGCTATTTATCCATCGGATTTCCGCGATTTCCCTTTGCTTATATAACTGTTATAGCGCTATAATATTAATTATAAGCCTTTTCTCCTTTATAGTGCCTAACTTAATAATATACTTATATAATGAAAAAGAGTTAGTATATATTATAATTAGGATGTTTAGCTTATTTAATTAATTAGTAATAATCCTTAAAGTTATACTTATTATATAAGCAATATTAACTCCTTAGACCATTCTATATAGCTTTAATGCTAAGGCGCTCCTTATGACTCTTTTAGATTTCATAGAGCTATAGGTTATAATGTTGCCTATAAGCGTGAATTCAGAGGCATTAACGTTCCTTTCCTTATTTCTAAGAATAATTACATAGCTAATTTGCAAGCTAAGGTTTTTATTATTAGTAAAGGAGCCATTAATAAAAACATAGAGGGAGGCATTTTCTAGTAAGAAAGGTATGTAGTAAAGTCCACAAGTCTGATTGTTAATTTGCTACTTAAGCCTCTTATTAAGCTTTGTTATATTATTAGGTTCTGGTTATTAACTTTAGGCAGCAACTAAAAGATCGTAAGAGGCTTTAGGTTAGTAGATAAGAGCAATGTATGCACCTTAAGCCCTCTGCTTAACATATTAAGCTTAATTATCCTAGTTAACTTTTAATAACTTCTTTTCTTATACCTTTTATTATAGGAAGAAGATGTTATTATTAGCTTCGCTTAAAATACAACTATTAAACATTAATAGTATTGATTTCTCTAGGCGTTGCTTTAGCTTTACGAGAAATCCGGCATTTTTCAATTTAACTTCTTTATAATCAAAGAATTTAGTATTACTAAGGCCTAACGTATTATCAGTCTGCATTCTAATAAGTCTAAAATAAGAGCTTTTCTTTAAAAAAATAAGTAGACATAAGTTGTAAGTAGAAGTAATTATCTAGAGTTTTTAGTAATAATGATTAAAATACGTTAACTACTAATACATGCCTGCTTCTGCTATTCTGTATAGCGGCTTTATCACGACTATAATAACATCTAGCGGGTAGAGGTGTGCAATTTGTGCTGGAAGCTTTACAAGAATCATACGATTAAGCTTTGTCTGTAATTGCACGTATGCTTAGGTAATATCCCTTAACTAAGCCGTAATGCCTTCTCTTTTTAGTAATAAAGCAAGAGTAATAATAAGCCTCTAGCTAGCTCTTTAAATCGTTAGGGACTATGTAAGGATAACCTCTTTCCTATGGTTACTATAGCCTTAAATAACATATTGCGATTTTTCATATAGGGAATTAGTTGCTTTGCCCTTAATCTTATATACTATTTATAAACTAAAGAGTCTTTTATTTCTATGCTTTTAAGGGTTAAATTAAACAAATTCAAATATATTTCTCGCTAGTAAAGCGTTAATCTCGGCCTTGTTAGAGATTTCAAATGGTTCTCCAGGTGTGGTTATCTTTCCTTGCACGCAGAGGTTAATTATAAGTTAAAAATCTGCCTTTTCTTTCTCTATAAAAAAAGCTTCTGGTTAAGGGTATTTCTAAGGTCTTCCACGGCCTCTTTATATTAGATTTATAGGGTTATTAGGGGGAGTCTTGTAGATAATTTTATTAGGGGAAGTCTTGTGAACAATTTTATTAGAGGGAGTCTTGTAAACAATCTCGTTAATCTCGGCGTTTTCCTAGTCTGGGTTGTTTAGGCATAGGCCTTGCCCTTCTTAGGAGGTTAAAGCTATTCCCATAGCTTCCTCATTTTAAGCTTAGTTATCTTTATAAGAAGTCTCTACTTCTAGCAAAGTAATATATGGCTTAACAACTATAGATTGAAACTTTATAAGGCTATGAGGCATCTTAATAATATAAGTCTCTCCTTCTATTAAAAGAAGCTTATATAGGCTAGTTTATTTACCTTTCTTATAATAAACTTATATATTAGAGTTTAAGGGGAGATTATATATTGGCAGGGTTATTAGGCCATTTCGAGTGTTAAGGGCATTATTAACTTAACGCCTTGCAAGGCTGTACCTTGCTTTATTTATTGCTTTTTAAAGCATCTTAGCTCTCTAAGCAACTTTAAGGCTTAGGGGAGAATTGTTTATTATCCTTAAATATGTTTTAAAGACTAAAAGGGTCGGAATAAGGCTATTTAGGCCGGCAGAGTTATTAACTGCTTTAACAGCTATCTAAAGCATCTGCTCTTTTAAGAGAAAACCGTAAGCTTTAGTCTTAATAATATTATATGCTCTTTAAAGAGGGGCGTAATATTACTTAAGTTTTCCAATACTATTATGTGCTTTAACAGGGACTTTATTAATATTAATTAATAATAGTCAAGCTAAATGCCTAAATTTGCTAGAAGCGAAGTTTCTTTTAGTATTATAAACTATCCAGTCTAGGGAACTAAGATATATATTAATCTAACATTCCTTAAGGGCGTTCTAGATATCTTAAGCTTTCTGTTATTAGGGTCTAAGAAAGCAAGCGGCTTAAAATAAAGTTGCTAAGTTAATAATATAAAGGACAGGCTTTTTATTAATTTACATAATATTAATAAGGACCTTATAGTTAAATTTAAGATTGTCTTTAAGAGTAAACTTAAATCTACTTAGAGCCTTAGCGTTTATCTAACATTAGTAACAGGCATATGTGATTTTTCCTATGTTAGCTCTATTGAAATCTTTACCGGCCTTAGCGAGAAGGTTGTGCAGTTAGTTAATTGAAGGGTGGCTAAATTAACAATAAAGTTAGTGAATTTCTGCTTTTAAGAGCATAAAGACGGCAGGTTCTTAGGAACTAATTGTTTACTAAGAATGTCCTTATTTTCTAATAATAGGTACTTTCTTTTCTCCTTAAATAAGGAGGTTCTTAAAATTATTAAGCTTAACACCTATTCTATCTATATCTATAATAAAATATAGAAAAGGCATGGCACTATTAAGAATGTAAAAAGAAATTATACTAAAGATTATAGGAAGCTTTAAAATGCCATTTAAGGTTATACTTCTGGTACTAAAGTTAATAGTTCTCTGGTTAGAAAAAGGCTTAATTGTAAGGTCTGTTATAAGGCGCATTAAGGCTTTAACTTAACCTTGGCCAGCAGTTAAAATTCTAGCTGCTTTAGTATCTAGGAGAATACCATAAAACGTTTCTATAGTATATTATAAATCCACGAGAAATACCTGCTTTTATGTAGTTTCATTAGTATTGCGGTCGTAAGGGTCTTTAATAAATAACGCATGTTTAAAGGCGTTATCTTACAGGAAATTCACGGTTAAGGCAGAAAAGAGAGAGGGATTAAGTGCTTATATAAAGAAAGTTATAAACATAAGGGTTTCTTGTGCTTTTCTATTACTTTATGCTTTTTCTTCTTTAGAGGCAACGAATACTGCGTTTTAAGCAGCTTTTTTATATTTATTCTTATCCCTGCTATCCGGGGGTAATAACTCTTTGTCTTTACCTTTAAATGCTTATAAGAATACATGAAATTAGCGTTCAGAAGGAGGGGATTTATACCTTTAGTTGCTTTACTAAGTTTCTTTTACTTTCTTTTATTTAGAGATAGGATGGTTAGTTAACTAATATCCTTCTTTATAATAGATAAAGCATTTCTTAGATCCAGCTTTATTTTAGGGTTAGAAAGCTTATAAATATCGTCAGTCGGTAAACAAGACTATGTTAGTGCTTAGGGTAGTGTTTTAAGGTTAATACTTGCTTTCTCTTGTGATTTATTGGCTTGTGGATGATTTTAAAACAGGTTTTATTATATCTTTTGTTATAAGGCAGTGGCGAATATCACTAACTACGCCTTTATAGGTATTGGTTCGGACGTAGGTTATTTGGTTGGATTCGGGGCTATCTTGAATAGATATTTCTAGTTAGCGCCTAAGGATTATATCTTTTTCAGAGGGGGGGTAAAGACTATTAAATAGGTCTAAGAGCTATTGAATTATTAATTCCAAACATTTAAGTTTAGTCTTTATTAGATTTTCAGCTGTGACGCAATGAAACTTTATCTCTTAAAATCATGTTTAGTAGAATTTTCGATTTTCTTTAGTCTTAAAGTTTTCCTTTATCTGCTTAGTTATTATGTTAAATAAAATAAGTCTTTTGCTAAATTTCTTAAGGTAATACTTGTAGGCATTGCCTATAAGTATTATTAATAGTATAAACGGGTATAACTTAGGCGAAATTCCTTATGCTATATAGATATCCTTAAAGATTAGGACTTTAGGATATATAAAGTTAAAAAGTGCTTTAAAATACTTGTTTTCCTTGTTATAAGCTCTAGTAAGGGAGTTTAAGGCTTTTTAGTCTATATTAGTGATTTTCTTTAATATAGTTTGTTGTTTTAGGGGAGAGAGGATTGTTATTTTTATTATTGTTTCTTTAGTAGGAGGTTTAGGAGGGTTAGGGGGAGGTAAGGTTATTATTAATATTAACGTGTTAATGGTGTTGTTTCCTATTAGGAGCTTTCTATTAGGAAAGAAGATAGAATTATCTATACTAACTAAATTAGCGAGTATATGGTTAATTAGTCTTTACGATCCTTCCTGCGTATTAATTCCTTAATCTTAAAGAATATCTCAAAGTACTTATTGGACCTTAGGGGTAATCTTCTTAAAAATGTCGGCATTCTATCCTTTAAAGTCTTCTTAGTATATAAACAGAAACCTAGTACCTTACTAGTTACTAGATTCGTACTAGTTAATATAGTAGGCAAATTTGTTATAGAGTTCAGAAGTTGTAGCTTTTTTAGGGTTAATTTATTCATTAGCTTTGGCCTATTTCTCTATAAAGTAGTTAGAATACTTTTAGAGTTTTATAGGAAGGGAGTCTTAAATGGGTTAATTAGCTCTAATAGTAGAAGTTAAAGCTATTTTCAGTGTTTTCTCTGTGATAAATAGCGAAGAAGATACTTTAATTATAGACTAGTAGCAAGTTAACAATAAGGGGTAAATTCTATAAAAAAACTTTCTTAATAATTATAAATGAGTAGCAAAAGTTAACAATAATAGAAAAAGTTGCTTTTAGGTAGCATAAACAACGGATTCTATGCAATTAAGTGAATAAGTGCATTATATTAGAAGTTCGTTTCTTTTGTTAATTCCTGGCCAATTTATGGTTATAATAACCACTAATTAGTGCTGGTTTCACAGGGTGTGATTACTATAGTAATAACAGGGGGGTAATAAAGGTCTAATGTCTATATTCTTGTAATTATCTAAAGGGAAAAGAGGGGGACAATGTAGAAGTGTGGTATTGTAGCCATAGTACTGCCCTAGGTCACATAACATAGTAATCCAGCCAATCAGGGCACGCGCATTGTGCGTATGACCCACAATTCCCGGTTACTATCGTGTATCCCTTCCATCCTTAAGACGAGCGATTCCAACAATAAGTATATAAGTAAATTTAGCTGCTATAATAGCTGAGATGAAAAATTCTAATATTTATAAACATGTCTGCTGCATACGTCTCTAGGCAGACGTTAAGCTTAAGCTTAAGAATAATAAGCATGCTATAATCTCACAGGGCATTACCTACACTACTATGCTTATATAAATAAAAATTGCTAACTACTTATAACATATCTATACCTATAGTAAGGATGTATGTATCTCCTGGTCTATCTATAGCTTTATAATAGCTAACTTATTGCTAGCTGTATAAGCCTACTATAAGGGAAACTTCTCTTACTACGTGCGTTACGCTTGCAACTGTCCCTTATACTATGTTAGAATTGCTTAGCATTAAATCTAACTTTATTAGTGCTAATAAATCTAATAACAGCTCTAAACAAGAGTAGCTTATTAGCAGCAAGATTGTAGTGCTTTTAGTAGCTATTAGTCTAGTATTAATAGAGATATATATCTTTAAGTATTACTAATGTCTCTTATAATATATTATACATATACTCTGCTACCTTGCTGCTATACTCCTTTTATATTCTATTATAATGTCTTATATATTAAAGTTCCTTTTTAGTACCTAGGAATTCTTTAATTCATTATAGCCTTTTTACTTTACTAAGTATTTACGCTGCTTGCCTTAATACTTATATATTATAAGGCTTGTATTATAAGCTATATACCCTATAGCTTATAAGCAAGACTAAAAGAATAAAGGTATAGCGAACGGAACACCGCGGATACGACGCGGTATTATGCCTAAAACGAAAAAGAAGCATAGAATCGGATTCCTTATTATTAATTACCCCCCTTAGCAATGGCGTATTACGCAAGGGGAGTAAGCGGCGTAAGGGGTGCAATAATTAATGAATTTTTACGTGGATCCGCGACCAACGAAGGATAAGGCACTACCTAGGAAGAAATACAATATTAAGGAGAGAATCCTAGAGTAATAGCAGCACAGGAAAAACTAAAGAATAAAATGAAATTACTAAAGGAATTAATAACAAAAGTTATCCTAAAGGTAGAAATAATAAAAGTATAGGCTTTTATTAGAACTTTTATATAAATTGCTATGGATGTAGAAGGGGAGATAGCCTAAGCAAGAACGGACACAGGAGGCCTATAGGCCTTAATTATAAAAGCGGTTAGCAGCAGAGTAGAAACCATAGTTAAGAAGGCGGTTAAGGAGGCAATAAAGGCTGTTTATAGGATTGGATTAGTAGTTAGAGGGACTTAGGCGAATATTACGGCTTGTAGAGTTATAAGGCAGAATATAACGATACCTTTAGCCAGAACGGAGGGTATGGCGATACCGGCCTGCTATTACCGGGAAGTACTAGTAAAGGGAAGCACTATTAGCAAGGCAGTTAGGAACAGATTACTAGGAGAGATTGTAAAGGCAGTAAACAGCGCTATTAGCATAGAGAAGGCAGTAGCAGCATGCTAATTATAGAGTAGAGATATAGTTATTATATTTATAAAAGCAGGGAGGAAATAAAAGGAAAACACGGCCTGGGTAGGAGTTACCTTTAGACCTAAGGCGGAAGTAAACAGGAAGATGTTTAGTGTGATTATTAAGGGATTCCTAATACAATTAACAAACTATATTATAATTAAGGATATAAGGAAGAACATTAAAAAGGAGAATGGATTAAATATAGTAAAGATAACAGTATAAAAGCTAAGAGGAATAGCAACGAGGGCACCATTAGTAGTTAGTGTTAAGGGCACTAAGGCAGCGAACCAACTATGCCATAGGGAAATAGTATACTAAGCAGAGATTTTTAATGCTAAGCTATATAACAAGATAATCCACCTAAAGCAATATTATAACTATTATAAGATTGGATATATTACTAAATACTATAAGGAGGAAGCAAGATGTAGCAGGTATGCTACCAGAAAACACCCTAAGGGAGAGAGGACTTGCTTAATATTAACAGGCAAGGTACGGGAGAGATACCTAAATTATGCGGGAGTATATCCAGCATGGTCTTAACTGTACTTAGTAAGCAATAAGAGATAGCAGTAGGCCAGGGAGGCTTATACTATAAGGCCGCTGTTCTTCTACAACCATTAGTCGGAGGTTGCAACGGCTACTACAGGCAAGGGTTATTAGGGAGAAGAAACCGGGGGAATAACGGAGAGGCAGCTAAGAGGAAGGAGCATATAACTAAGGGGCCCTTCTGCGAGACGAACCTATAAGCTAAGATCAGGACGACAGAGACCGGCAGAGAAAGGCATAATACTGGCCTTTCTATAGCCGACTAAAGGGCTAAACAATACCAGAGCCAGCCCAACCAGGGTGCTCTAAAGCACATAATAGAGTATATAATTAAGGTTATATACTAAAATACACAGAAGAAAAGCAATCTAGTATATTTAGCATTAGGGCATAATATCAGCCCTAAGGTAATAGCTATCTAGGAACCAGGAGGCTATAACAGTATACTACTAAATCTATTTTAAGGACACTATATATTAGCAATATATAGCAGAAGAATGGCGATTTATATATACTAAAAGGTTAAGACAGGACTTTAGACTATAGGGAGAGGGGAGGATTAGTGTAGTATTAAGCTATGTAGAGTAGAGATATATAATATTTATTCCCTAGCTTATAAAAGGGAGTGGCAGACGCCTTTACAACACTTTGCTAATACCTAGGCAAAGGGCCGGAGTGTATTTATAGGGGACTTCAACTAATATTACCCCTTATAGGACAGATTTAGCCAAACATCTCTAGGGCATAATAAGATGTTAGAATTTATAATAAGGTAGCAACTCAGCCTAGCTACGCTGTTTAGGGAAGTAATAAGGAAAGAATATGGCAGCAGGGATAGCACTATTAACTATACATGGACCACCTACAACGTTAGTGTTGAATTCATTAGGCTAGTGGAAATCGCCGGATCTAACTATATACCCTAGCTTATTAGCATTAGGACAAGCAAGGAATTAAGCAACAGCCCAGGGTTAGTCTGGGGTTAAAGGACAGCGGACGAGAACCTTATTATAGCAGAGGCTTTAAACAGGCTTAGAAAGAAGGGGTTAGAGCTTCCGCTATATAACCGGCAAGAAATTAATAACTATACACAGTAGCTTACCTAACAGCTTACAGAGATAGCTAATACAGCAGTACCTAAGCAACCTTAAGGGCGCAGCAAACCACAGCCTTAGTAGAATAAAAGGGTAAGGGACGCGATAGCAGAGGCAAGACATGCTAATAAGTAGTGGCAGCAACAACAAACATAGGAAGCGTGGCAGGCCTTAACAGAAGCTATAAAAAAACAGGATTATGTTATCTCGGAGAAGAAGAAAAGTAGCTGGCAACAGGTAGTTAGCAAGTTATCCAGGTCTAAAGGGAGTCTTTAGACCCTAGAGCATTAGGCCCGGCTACAGAGTAAACTTCCTCCTAAAAGGTAATAGGTCCTACTACTAACCTAACCAGGAGACAACAGCAGGGAGGAGATAGTAAAGGTTACACATAAGGGTAAGGCAAGGGTATTTGCAAAGAGGTTCTTCCCTCTATCTGCGGCTAGGGCTCTAGGTCCAGAGGTAAAGGAGGGGACAAGATACTATAATGATGATTAGGCAGTTCCCGTGTTTACAGAGGAGGAAATTAAAGAGGTTATAAAGAATATAGTAAGTTAAAAAGCCCTAGGACTAGACAAGCTGCCAACGGGTTTCCTTAAGCTATACAGAGCAGCCCTAATATTGTGTTTAACACGCCTTATAAATGCTTGCTATAGCTTGGGATATTATCCGGCCTCCTTCTAACAAGCAAAGGTAGTAGTTTTACGTAAACCTAGGAAGTCCCCTAAGGAGTTGGGCAGACCGGGGGGGTAGAGGCCGATATTGCTATTAAACACAATAGGCAAAGTGATTAAGGGAGCTATTATAAGGAGGATTACTATTACAGCAAAGGAAGGCTATATACTACCGGACATGCAAATAGGCAATAGGGCTGGCAGATTAATAGAGATAGCACTAAGCACGCTAAAAGAGGTCGTGAGAACGGCATGGTATTACCGGGGGATAGTATCATTACTATAGCTAGATATCACCAGGGCGTTTGATACTGTTAGCTATAAACAATTAATCCACACTATAAAGGAGTTAGGACTACTAGGGTAAATGGCCAGATGGGCACAGGGCTTTACATTAGAAAGGAGAGTATAATTAGCATTTAACGGATGTATTACTAAGGAAATCTAAGTTACTATAGGGGTTCTGCAAGGGTCGCTAGCGTCTCCTATTCTCTTCCTGCTCTATATTACGCTACTATATTAAAGACTAGCGGCGGCAGAATTAACGTTAATGTTAGGGTTCTCGGATAATATAAACATTATAGCATATAGAAAAACAGCAGAGAAAACAAAAGTATAACTAGAAAGAGCCTGGAGAATATATAAGGAGTGGTTAAAGGAGTATAGGCTAAGGTTTAACCTAGAAAAGAGCAAGCTAATGCACTTTATAAGGAAGAGGCAGGCGATTATAACAACGATCTGACTTAGAAGAGTAATAATACAACCGACATAATTAGCGCAATTCCTAGGGGTTTGGATTTACTAGAAGCTTCATTAGTTAACCTACATAAAGAAGGTAAATGCCAAATTGTTATAGTAGAAATTAGCGCTTACAGCGCTGGCTGTGTCTACGTGGGGATGCCAACTAGAGTGTGCAAGATCCCTTTATATGCAGGTAATACAAAGCATAATAGCCTATAGAGCTAGGATATACCACACCCATAGCAAGCCAGAAGGGGTAGCACAGGGGGTAGTAAAAGCATTTATAAGGGAATAAAACGAATGCTTAAGGTAGATTATAAGGGCATATAAGGCGACGCTAGTAATACTCTTAGAGATAGAAGCAGCAGTGCTGCTAGTAGATCTGTACCTTAATTACATTAAATAACGATTCTACTAAAGACTTAAGGATAGTAGCATAGGCAAGAAAATACGGCAGGCCTGTAATTTAATAGCATTACAGCTATAACGCCAAGGAAGAGGCCGCTGATGTAATCGCTATAAGGCGTTTCCTAATGCCCCCCCCCCTCCCTGGCAGCCTTACAGCCAGACAGGAATTAAAGAGGGAGTGGGAAAAACAGTAGATCTAGCAAAAGCATAAGGCTTAGGTGAGAAGAGGATAGGTAAAAGCAATAGCAGCAGACAAGGAACCTAACTTCAAGAGCATAAAAAAGATAGCAAAGCTCTATAATAGCCTGCTTAAGCATAAATCTGCAGCCCTAGTTCAGCTTTAAACAGAAAAAATAGGGCTAAATGCCTTCCTTTATAACAAACAGGTGCCCGAGGTAACTTCACTAATATGCCAATACTAGGGAGGAAACAAGGATATCTACCACCTTATCTTATTATGCCTAGAATATAACCATCTAAGACTAATTCTAGCAGTGCTTATAATAAGAGATCCGCGGGAACTTAGGGCAGCGCTTAATAATAAGAAGCTAGCACTAAATATTATAAAGTAAGTGCTTTCGACTAGGCGACTTTAGCAGTATAGGTTGGCGGAGGAGCTTGGTAAGGCGTGGCAGATATACAATAACAAGGCTGAGAAAGGGACCAGAGGTAATAGAAACAATAGGATAGAGAAGGAAGAGCCGGACTAGGAGGGGAGGTGCTTATAGGGGGTTTTTACTAACATACTAACCTTTTAT
>AFQZ01001326.1:0-12895 GCA_000222935.2 Aciculosporium take MAFF-241224
TAATAATAATAATAATAATAATAATATAGGTATTTCCTAAGTAGTTAGACGGACTTACTTTTATAGCTAATAAGATTATTTTAATAGCTATAAGTAAGAATATTAATAACTATTAATAACTAGTATTAACCTTCTATACCTTATTATAAGCTAATAATAGCTATAAAATACATAAAAATATAGAAATTTAAAGCATTTTTAATTGCCCTATAGCTAATAATAAGTGCATAAAAACGTGACTAGCAGGTTAGCAGCTAGCTAGCTATTAAAGCTACTAAAGGTTAAAATCTTAACCTTTAGAAGAAAATTCTGCTAATTTAAAATCCAGAAAGTAGGGCAATAATTTAATTACTTTCCTTTATAAGAAAGTAGGTTATCCTATAGGTTATATTAATTTACAGATATCTTAATAACTAGAGGTCTTAGAAAAGTCTTAGGAATACTATTAAAATTAGGAAACTTAAGGCTTTCTTTTTATATAATAAAAATTTTTTAGGTGAAATTTAAAAAATTAGAAAAGTTAAATATAAAACACATTAGTACCTAGTTTATTAGGCTATAAGTTTATTTTTTTTATTTTTATATATAAATAATTTTTATAAAAAAAGAAAAGTAGCATATAAAGCCCAGCTAGCGGCTATAAGGCCTAAAAAAGGTTAGTAGGTATATAAGGAAGCTATATACACTTCCTTACCAGACCCAACAGCTATTACTACTACTAAACACTAGAAATTCTATAAAAATTCTATTAAAAATCCAGTATAACTTGCCTTATAGATCCGGCGTAAACTTCTAAGATACCTACTATTTTTATTAATTTTACCTAATTTATAAGATATTAAAGATAGTTTAAGAGCTAAAAGCTAATAATATAAACCTAGTTAGAGTATAAATAATAAGTAAGTTAAAGGAGGGTAATAATTAAAATAAGAATAACCTAAATAATTTAAATATAATAATGGGTTTTAGTTTAAAGGTTTTAAGTCCTTTTTTACTAAGCTTTAATTTATTTTAAAATAAATAGCTTTAAGATTTATAAGACTAAGGGGTTATTAAGAACAGTTTATATTAAATTTAACTAAAAGTAGTACTAATAATAAAATAAAAGTTTTTTATATTTATAAAAACTTAATTATAAATAGTAAATTATACTTTAAATATATAAAAAGTATTATAATTTTAAGAATAGCTTTAGATATCTTATTATAAGCCTTTTATTATTTTATTTATATAATAGGTTTATAACTTACTTATATTAAGCTACTTAAGGTAAAATACTATCTTTTAAGCATTATATAAGGATTATTATTAAGATAGAATATTAAAAAATATAATATAATATATATAAAACTATTATTATTTTAGTAAGTATAAGAGCTAATAACTTTATTAAGGTTTATTAAAGCTTATATTAGCTATAAACTATTACTAATTATAAATCTTAATAGATTTTATAATAAAACTTTTAGTATATAATAAGGTATTACTATGCTTTTTAATAGTTATTATAAACTATTTTTTAAAGTATATATAACTAAAGGTAATAATAAGTATAATAGCTAAAGTATATATAAAATAGTTTAAATATTACTAGTAGTATTTTTATAAATTCCCTTATTAGATTATTTTTAATTATAGTCTAAATTAGCTTAATTATTTTTAAACTATACTTTATAAGTAAGTAAATATTAAGTAATTATTATTTATATTTTATTATTCTTAAACAAATAGTAATATAAAATAAGTAAACTAAAAGGTATAAATAGTTTTATAAATAGTTATTATCTTTTTATAGTATAACTAGGCTAATTATTTACTAGCTTATTAAATAATACTTAATAACTAGATTTTTATAATAACTAATATTGTTATGGTCTGGCTAGGATGCGACTGCAGAGCTAGTGACTTAAATAAGAATATTATTTATAAAAAAAAAGAAAAGGAAAAGATCTATTTAATTCTAGTAACCCTTCCTTTATAGTTATATATATAACTAGGGCCTAAGCCGCTTGCGTATTACTAATATAAAGCCCTTTGCTTTCTGGCTATATAAATCTAAGCTTTAAGCTTAAATCTATTATATAGCCCCCTTCTTGCCCTTAAGACGCCTTCTCTTAGGCCTATTATTACTATATATATTACCCTATTATGCCTTATACTACTCTAGTGCTGCTATATTTAAAAAGCTTTCTAAGGGTTCTTATGTTAGCTAAATATAACCTGCCTATTTAATTAATATATCCTATTAATTACCCTATTCTTAGGCATTTCTTACTACTACTATTTTCTTAACCTTATATTCTACTAAATCTGGATTATCTTTATAAAGCAGAAGTATTAGGCCTGGTCTAGAATTAGCTAGCTACTGTAATAGTAGTAGATTAAAAGCTGCCCTCTTAATAAGATTTATATAAAAAACCAGGTATATCCCCTATAGGATATTTAAATAAATAATAAGTAGAGTTAGTATGTTTAAGACCTTATATTTTGCCTTTATTTAGTTAAGTTTTTAGCTAGGATAGTTTATTTTTATATAATAGAGATTTAACTGTATAAAATCCTCTATTTAGTAATACTCTGCTAGGCACTAGGAGATGTTTATTATATTCTGCTAATATTATTATATAAAGTTAATTATAGCTTATACTATTACTATCCCCTCTTAAATATATTCTAGGAATAATATAGCTCTTCCCTTAGGTAAGGTTAGGCTTTTAATCTTATTTAATATATACTAGACTAGTTTAATATTAAAACCCTTTAGCGCCTAGTTTATACTTATATTAGTTACTATAAAGATTTAGTTATTAAGTGCTATTTAATATACTAGTAAATAGTTAGCCTAGTTATATTATAAAAAAGCAATAACTACTTATAAAACTGCCTGTACCTTCTAATTTACTTATTCTATACTATTATCTGTTTATAAATAATAGGATATAAATAGTAGTTGCTTAATACCTACTTAATTATAGAGTATAGTTTAAAAGCAACTAAGCTAATCTAAACCATAATTAGAGATAATCTAGTAAGGGAATTTATAGAAATACTACTAGTAATATTTAAACCATTCTATATATGCTTTAGCTATTATACTTATTATTACCTTTAGCTATATATACTTTAAGAGATAGTTTATAATAACTATTAAGAAGCATAGTAATGCCTTATTATATATTAAAAGCTTTATTATAAAATCTATAAAGATTTATAACTAATAATGGTTTATAGTTAGTATAGGCTTTAATAAACCCTAATAAAGTTATTAGCTCTTATACTTACTAAAGTAATAGTAGTTTTATATATATTATACTATATTCTTTAATATTTTATTTTAGTAGTAATCCTTATATAGTGCTTAAAAGGTAGTGTTTTACCCTAAGTAGCCTAATATAGGTAAGTTATAAACCTGCTATATAAGTAAGGTAGTAAGAGGCTTATAATAAGGTACTTAAAGCTATCCCTAAAATTATAATACTTCTTATATATTTAAAGTATAGTTTATTATTTATAACTAGGTTTTTATAAATATACGAAACTTTTACTTTATTATTAGTATTACTTTTAGTTAGATTTAGTATAAACTATTCTTAGTAACCCTTTAGTTTTATAAATCCTAAAGCTATTTATTTTAAAATAAATTAAAGCCTAGTAAGAGAGGACTTAAAACCTCTAAATTAAAGCCTATTATTATGTCTAAATTATCTAGGTTATTTTTATTTTAATTACTACTCTCCTTTAGTTTACCTAGATTAAAACCTACTATTATATCTAAATTATTTAAATTATCTTTATTCTAGTTATTACTTTCCTTTAGTTTACCTATTATTTATACTTTAACTAGGTTTATAGTATTAGCTTCTAGCTCTTAAACTATCTTTAATATCCCCTAAATTAGGCAAAATATATAACTTACTAGCTGTTTTCCTTTTCTTTAATCTTAGTCTTATTAAAATAAAGCATTTAAATAACCTGCCTATATACCTAGGTAATAGTATAAGTAATAGTTAAAAAGGGATAATATTTCTGCCTATCTTACTTATCTTTTAAACATCTCCTAGGGGGCTATAAAATACTCTAGATTCTTATAATTTATAAGGATTATAAATAGCTAGGCTATACTTCTTAGCTTAGCTAACTATACCTTTAGGCAGGAAATAATACTAAAGAGCTCCTTATTATAAATTATATAATTCTGCTATATAGCTATTAGCTATACTAAGTAGTATACTACTAGCCTTTATACTCCCTTTAAATTATATTAAGAGAGGCATTTACCTATAGCCTTATTAAAGGAGTTAGCCTTTACTTATATCTTTAAATTAAAGTTTTATTATATAAGAATTAGGAATAAAATAAAGATAGCTTTAAGCGCCTAAAATGCCTTTTTACATTTTAAGGACTAGTAAAACCTAGTAGCCTTCTTAGTAAGGTTAGTTAAAAGGCCTATAAGGTTTAAGAAGTTATTAATAAACTCTTAATAGAAATTTATAAAGCCTAAAAAGCTTTATACCTTATAAACTATTTAAAGGGACTTTTAATCCTAAATAGCTATAATCTTTTTTAGGTTAGGGCAAATAGCCTTTCTAGCTTTTATAATAAAATCTAGGTACTTTACCTTTATAACTATAAATATATACTTATTAATATCTAAGTATAGCCTAGTATATTTTAGTTATTATAAGACCTTTTATACTTTTACTATATAGTCTTTCTTAAAGCCCTTAGTATAAATAAGAATATTATCTAAATAGGCTATTATAAAGTCTCTTAATATATTCCCTAAGGTATTATTAATATATTATTAAAAAGTAATAGGTACCCTTAGGGAAAAAAAGGACAACACCGCGGATACGACGCGGTATTACGCCTAAAACGGAAAAGAAGCATAGAATTAGATTTCTTATTATTAATTACCCCCCTTAGTAATAGCATATTATATAAGGGAAGTAAGCAGTATAAGGGGTGTAATAATTAATAAATTTTCATATAAATCTATAACTAATAAAGAATAAGGCACTACCTAGGAAAAAACATAATATTAAAAAGAAAATCCTAAAGTAATAGCAGTATAAGAAAAACTAAAGAATAAAATAAAATCACTAAAGGAATTAATAATAAAAGTTATTTTAAAGGCAAAAATAATAAAAGTATAGGCTTTTATTAGAACTTTTATATAAATTGCTATAAATACAGAAGGGGAGATAGCCTAAGCAAGAACTAATATAGAAGGCCTATAGGCCTTAATTATAAAAGCGGTTAGTAATAGAGTAAAAACCATAGTTAAGAAGGTAGTTAAGGAGGTAATAAAGGCTGTTTATAGGACTAGATTAGTAGTTAGGGGGACTTAGGTAAATATTATAGCTTATAGAGTTATAAGGCAGAATATAATAATACCTTTAGCCTAAACAGAGGGTATAGTAATACTAGCCTGCTATTACTAGAAAGCACTAGTAAAGGAAAGCACTATTAGTAAGATAGTTAGGAATAAATTACTAGGAGAGATTATAAAGGCAGTAAATAGCACTATTAGTATAAAGGAGGTAATAGTAGTATACTAATTATAGAGTAAAGACATAGTTATTACATTTACAAAAGTAGGGAGAAAATAAAAGGAAAACACAGCCTAGGTAGGAGTTGCCTTTAAACCTAAGGCGGAAGTAAACAGGAAGATGTTTAGTGTAATTATTAAGGGATTCCTAATATAATTAATAAACCATATTATAATTAAGGATATAAGGAAGAATATTAAAAAAGAAAATAGATTAAATATAGCAAAGATAATAGTATAAAAGCTAAGAGGAATAGCAATAAGAGCACTATTAGTAGTTAGTATTAAGGGCACTAAGGCAGCAAACTAACTATGCCATAGGGGAATAGTATACTAAGCAGAGATTTTTAATGCTAAGCTATATAATAAAATAATCCACCTAAAGCAATATTATAACTACTATAAGATTAGATATATTACTAGATACTATAAGGAGGAAGCAAGATATAGCAGGTGTGCTACCGGAAAACACCCTAAGGGAGAGAGGACTTACCTAACGTTAACAGGTAAGGTATAGGAAAGATATTTAAATTATATAGGGGTATATCCAGTATAGTCTTAACTGTGCTTAGTAAGCAATAAGAGATAATAGCAGGCTAGGGAGGCTTATGCTATAAGGCTGCTGTTCTTCTATAACTATTAGTTAGAGGTTGCAATAGCTACTATAAGCAAGGGTCATTAGGGAGAAGAAACCAGGGAACTAACAGAGAGGCAGCTAAGAGAAAGGAGCATATAACTAAGGGGCCCTTTTATAAGACAAACCTATAAGCTAAGATTAGGACAACAGAGACTAGCAGAGAAAGGCATAATACTAGCCTTTTTATAACCAACTAAAAGGCTAAACAATACCAGAGCCAGCCTAACTAGGGTGCTCTAAAGCATATAATAAAGTATATAATTAAGGTTATATACTAGAATATATAGAAGAAAAGCAATCTAGTACATCTGGCATTAGGGCATAATGTCAGCCCTAAGGTAATAGCTATTTAGGAACCAGGAGGCTATAACAGTATACTGCTAAATCTATCTTAGGGATACTATATATTAGTAATATATAGCAGAAAAATAGTAATTTATATACACTAAAAGGTTAAGACAGGACTTTAGACTATAAAGAGGGAGAAGAATTAGTATAGTATTAAGCTATATAGAGTAAAGATATATAATATCTATTCCCTAGCTTATAAAAGGGAGTGGCAGACGCCTTTATAACACTTTGCTAATACCTAGGTAAAGGGCCGAAGTGTGTTTATAAAGGACTTTAACTAATATCACCCCTTATAGGACAGATTTAGCCAAATATCTTTAGGGCATAATAAGATATTAGAATTTATAATAAGGTAGTAACTCGGCCTAGCTATGCCGTTTAGGGAAGTAATAAGGAGAGAACATAGTAGTAGGGATAGCACTATTAACTATATATAGACCACTTATAACGTTAGTATTAAATTCATTAGGCCAGTAAAAATCGCCAGATCTAACCATATGCCCCAGCTTATTAGCATTAGGATAAACAAGGAATTAAGCAATAGCCTAGGGTTAGTTTAGGGTTAGAGAACAGCAGACAAAAACCTTATTATAGTAAAGGCTTTAAACAGGCTTAGAAAGAAGGGGTTAGAGCTTCTGCTGTGTAACTAGTAAGAAATTAATAACTATATACAGTAGCTTACCTAACAGCTTACAGAGATAGCTAATATAGCAGCACCTAAGCGACCTTAAGGGCACAGCAAACCACAGCCTTAGTGGAATAAAAGGGTAAGGGATGTAATAGTAGAGGCAAGACATGCTAATAGGCAGTAGCAGTAACAATAGATATAAGAAGTATAGCAGGCCTTAACAAAAGCTATAAAAAAACAGGATTATATTATCTTAGAGGAGAAGAGAAGTAGCTAGTAATAGGCAGTTAGTAAGTTATCTAGGTTTAAAGGGAGTCTTTAGACCCTAGAGCATTAGGCCTAGCTATAGAGTAAACTTCCTCCTAAAAGGCAACAGGTCTTACTACTAACCTGGCTAGGAGATAACAGTAGAGAGGAGATAATAAAGGTTATATATAAGGGTAAGGCAAGGGCATTTACAGAGAGGTTCTTCCCTCTATTTATAGCTAGGGCTCTAGGTCTGGAGGCAGAGGAGGGGATAAGATACTGTAATAATAATTAAGCAGTTCCCGTGTTTACAGAGAAGGAAATTAAAGAGGTTATAAAGAATATAGCAAGTTAGAAAGCCCTAGGACCGGACAAGCTACTAACGGGTTTCCTTAAGCTATATAAAGCAGCCCTAATATTATGTTTAACATGCCTTATAAATGCTTACTATAGTTTAGGATATCATCCGGCCTCCTTTTAACAAGCAAAGGTAGTAGTTCTATATAAACCTAGGAAGTCCCCTAAGGAGTTAGGCAGACTGGGGGGGTAGAGGCCAATATCGCTGTTAAACACAATGGGCAAAGTAATTAAGGGAGCTATTATAAGGAGGATCATTATTATTATTATTCATGTACGCTAGGTAGCTAGAGCCACTAACTAGTTCATCAACTAACTTCTTAATATAGGAAAAACCCTAAGATAGGGGAGAAAACCCATATTCTTCTATATAGCTCCCGCTAAGCCTCTAATATAAAGTCTTTATTATTTCTAACTATTAGTATAAGATATCTGCCAGTTCCCCAGAACTACAGATAATAATAGAAGTGTGGTTATGCTTTATATAAAAGGTTAGTATGTTAGTAAAAACCCCTTATAAGCACCTCCCCTCCTAGTCCAGCTCTTTCTCCTCTATCCTATTGTTTCCATTACCTCTGGTCCCTTTCTTAGCCTTATTATTATATATTTACCACGCCTTACTAAGCTCCTCCGCCAACCTATACTACTAAAGTTGCCTAGTTAAAAGCACCTACTTTATAATATTTAGTGCTAGCTTCTTATTGTTAAGCACTGCCCTAAGTTCCCGCAGATCTCTTATTATAGGCACTGCTAAAATTAGTCTTAGATAGTTATATTTTAGGCATAACAGAATAAGGTAGTAGATATCCTTATCTCCTCCCTAGTATTAGCATATTAGTAAAGTTACCTTAGGCACCTGTTTATTATAGAGAAAGGCATTTAGCCTTATTTTTTCCGTTTAAAGCTAAACTAGGGCTGTAGATTTATACTTAAGCAGGCTATTATAGAGCTTTACTATCTTTTTTATGCTTTTAAAGTTAGGTTCCTTATCTACTGCTATTACTTTTGCCTATTCTTTTCTTACCTAAGCCTTATGCCTTTGCCGGATCTACTGTTTTTCCCACTCCCTCTCTAATTCCTATCTAGCTATAAGGCTGCTAGGGAGGGGGGGGGGGGCATTAAGAAACGCCTTATAGCGATTATATTAGCAGCCTCTTCCTTAGTGTTATAGCTATAATGCTATTAAATTACAGGCCTGCTATATCTTCTTGCCTATACCACTATCCTTAAGTCTTTATTATTATTGTACGCTAGGTAGCTAGAGCCACTATCTAGTCCATCAGCTAACTTCTTAATATAGGAAAAACCCTGAAACAGGGGAGAAAACCCATATTCTTCCATATAGCTCCCGCTAAGCCTTTACTATAGAGTCTTTATTATTTTCAACTATTAGTATATAGTATTTGCTAGTTCCCCGGGAACTGCAGATAATAACAGAAGTGTAGTTGTGCTTTACATAAGAGGTTAGTATGTTAGTAGAAACCCCCTATAAGCACCTCCCCTTCTAATCCGGCTCCTCCTCCCCTCTTCTATTGTTTCCGTCACCTCTGGTCCCTTTCCCAGCCTTGCTATTGCATATCTGCCATGCCTTATAAAGCTCCTCTGCTAACCTGTACTGCTGGAGGCGCCTAGTTAAGAGCACCTACTTTGCAATAATTAGTGCAAACTTCTTGTTGTTTAACGCCGCCCTAAGTTCCCTTAGGTCTCTTATTGCAGGCATTGCTAGGATCGGCCTTAGATGATTATATTCCGGGCATAATAAAATAAGGTGGTAGATATCCTTATCTCCTCCCCAATATTAACATATTGGCGATGTTACCTCGGGCACCTGTTTGCTATAGAGAAAGGCATTTAACCCTATTTTTTCCGTTTAGAGCTGTACTAAGGCTGTAGATTTATGCTTAAGCAGGCTATTATAGAGCCGTGCTATCTTCTTTATACTCTTAAAATTAAGTTCCTTATCTGCTGTTATTACTTTTGCCCGTCCTCTTCTTACCCGAGCCTTATGCCTCTGCTATATCCACCGTTTTTCCCACTCCCTCTCTAATTCCTGCCTGGCTGTAAGGCTGCCAGGGAAGGGGGGGGGGGGCATCAGGAAATGCCTTATAAAGGTTGCGTCGGCGGCCTCTTCCTCAACGCTATAGCTGCAATGCTATCGAATTGCATGCTTATTATATCTTCTCGCCCATGCCACTATCCTTAAGTCTTTAGTGGAATCGTCACTTAATGTAATTAAGGTATAAATCTACTAGCAGCACCGCTGCTTTTGTCTTTAAGAGTATTACTGGCGTTGCCTTATATGCCCCTGTAACCTGCCTTAAGTATTTATTCTATTCCTTTACAAATGCCTTTGCTACCCCCTGTGCTACCCCTTCTAACTTGCTATAGGTGTGGTATATTCTAGCTTTATATGCTATTGTGCTTCTTATTACCTGTATATAAAGGGATCTTGCACATTCTAGTCGGCATCCCTATGTAGACGCAGCTAGCGCTATAAGGGCTAACTTCTGCCTTACTAGCTTAGCATTTACCTTTTCTATATGTGTTAACTAACAAAGCTTCCAGTGGATCCAAACCCCTAGGAATCGCGCTGATTACGTCGGTTATATTATTGTACTTTTAAGTCGGATTGTTGTTATAATTGCCTGCCTCTTCCTTATAAAGTATATTAACTTGCTCTTCCCTGGGTTGAACCTTAGCCTGTACTCCTTTAACTACTCCTTATATATTTTCTAGGCTCTTTCTAGTTATACTTTAGTCTCCTCTGCCGTTTTTCTATATACTATAATGTTTATATTATCCGAGAACCCTATTATTATTCATGTACGCTAGGTAGCTAGAGCCACTATCTAGTTCATCAACTAACTTCTTAATACAGGAAAAACCCTAAAATAGGGGAGAAAACCCATATTCTTCCATATAGCTCCCGCTAAACCTCTACTATAGAGTCTTTGTTGTTTTCAACCATTAGTATAAGGTATCTGCCAGTTCCCCCGGAACTGCAGATAATGACAGAAGTGTGGTTGTGCTTTGTATAAGAGGTTAGTATGTTAGTAGAAACCCTCTATGAGCACCTCCCCTTCTAATCCGGCTCCTCCTCCTCTATTCTGTTGTTTCCGTCACCTCTAGTCCCTTTCTCAGCCTTGCTATCACATATCTGCCATGCCTTACAAAGCTCCTCCGCCAACCTATACTGCTGGAGTCACCCAGTTGAGAGCACCCACTTTGTAATAATCGGTGCTAACTTCTTGTTGTTCAACGCCGCCCTAAGTTCCCTCGAGTCTCTTATCGCAGGCATCGCCGGGATCGGCCTTAGATGGTTATATTCCGGGCATAATAGGATAAGGTGGTAGATATCCTTGTCTCCTCCCTAACACTGACATATTGGTGATGTTACCTCGGGCACCTGTCTGCTATATAGGAAGGCATTCAGCCCTATTTTTTCCGTTCGAAGCTGCACTAAGGCCGCAGATTTATGCTTAAGCAGGCTGTTATGGAGCCGTGCTATCTTCTTTGTGCTCTTGAAATTAGGTTCCTCGTCTGCTGCTGTTGCTTTCGCCCGTCCTCTTCTCACCCGAGCCTCACGCCTCTGCCGTATCCACCGTTTTTCCCACTCCCTCTCTAATTCCTGCCTGGCTGTAAGGCTGCCAGGGAAGGGGGGGGGGGGCGTCAGGAAACGCCTTGTAGAGGTTGCGTCGGCGGCCTCTTCCTCGGCGTCGTAGCTGCAATGCTATCGAATTGCATGCCTGTCGTATCTTCTCGCCCATGCCACTGTCCTCAAGTCTTTAGTGGAATCATCGCTTAATGTAATTAAGGTACAGATCCACTGGCAGCACCGCTGCTTCTGTCTCCAAGAGTGTTACTAGCGTCGCCTTATACGCCCCTGTAACCCGCCTTAAGCATTCATTCTGTTCCCTTACGAATGCCTTTGCTACCCCCTGTGCTACCCCCTCTGACTCGCTGCGGGTGTAGTATATCCTAGCTCTATATGCTATTATGCTTCTTATCACCTACGTATAAAGGGATCTTGCACATTCTAGTTGGCATCCCTATGTAGACGCAGCCAGCGCTGTAAGGGCTAACTTCTGCTGTGACAGCTTAGCATTCACCTTCTCTATATGTGTTGACCAACAAAGCTTCCGGTGGATCCAAACCCCTAGGAATCGCGCTAATTGCGTCGGTTGTATTGTTGTACTTCCAAGTCGGATCGTTGTTATAATTGCCTGCCTCTTCCTTATAAAGTGCATCAGCTCGCTCTTCCCTAGGTTGAACCTTAGCCCGTACTCCTTCAACCACTCCTCACATATTCTCTAGGCTCTTTCTAGTTATACTTTGGTCTCCTCTGCCGTTTTTCCATATACTATGATGTTCATATCATCCAAGAACCCTAACGTTAGTGTTAATTCTGCCGCCGCTAGCCTTCGATATAGTAGCGTAATATACAACAGGAAGAGGATAGGGGACGCCGGTGACCCTTGCGGGACCCCTGCAGTGACTTGGATTTCCTCAGTGGTACGTCCGTCAAACGCCAATTGTGCTCTTCTTCCTGTCGTAAAACCCTTTGCCCATCTGGCCATCCACCCTAGCAGTCCTAACTCCCTTATAGTGCGGATTAATCGTTCATGGCTAATGGTGTCGAACGCCCCGGTGATATCCAGCTGTAGTAAGGATGCTATCCCCCGATAGTGCCACGCCATCCTCACAACCTCTTTTAGCATGCTTAGTGCTACCTCTGTCGACCTGCCAGCCCTGTTGCCTATTTGCATGTCCGGCAGTATATGGCCTTCCTCTACTGCGGTAGTGATCCTCTTTACAATAGCTCCCTTAATCACTTTACCCATCGTATTCAGCAACAATATCAGCCTCCACCCCCCCGGTCTGCCCAGCTCCTTAGGGGTTTTCCCAGGTTTGCATAGAACTACCACCTTTGCACGCCAGAAGGAGGCCGGATAGTATCCTAAGCCACAGCATGCGTTCGCAAGGCGTGTTAAACACGATATTAGGGCTGCTCTGCATAGCTTAAGGAAACCCGTTGGCAGCTCGTCCGGCCCTGGGGCTCTCCAACTTGCTGTATTCTTTATAACCTCTTCAATTTCCTCCTCTGTAAACGCGGGGACCACCTAAT
>AFQZ01001325.1:0-12912 GCA_000222935.2 Aciculosporium take MAFF-241224
GAATAGAATAGAGAAAGAAAAAGAAAAGAAAAGAAAGAAAGAAAGAAAGAGAAAAAAAAAAAAAAAAAAAAAAAGTACCACTCAGCCGCGGGTCCCATCCCACTCGACTCCCTCAAACCCTGCCAATACTATCCCCTCGTATTGAGGTCCAGCCTCCATGGGCCGACATGTCACTTTGTGATTATCTGATGTATTTCCCCATCCCATTGGCTACCGCCCAAAACCACCAGACGGCAATCGCAAGCCCGGCATGCTGTCTGGATCAAAGCTCGGACGACCTGTTGCTCCGTCAGCAGTACTTGGCATCACCGAACGAGGCGCCACCCATGTACCTACACTTGCAACAACTCTGGGGGCGCCTGCACATGCAACCTCGGCCTATGGCGCGAGTATGGAACGAGGGTCCTATAACAAAAAGGCCCCAAGTGCTTCAGGATCAGGTTGCAAAACGAGGCGCCTCGTAAAAATGGAATGATGCTGATGCTGATCGGCACCGTCCCATGACGACAAGTTTGAGCCGGTGGAAACGAGCAAGGGAAAAAAAAAAAAGAAAAAGAAAAAGAGGAAAAGGGAAGAGGAAAGAAGACAGGGTAGAGATGCGACCTTGGCAAGGCGAGGTCGAGTCGCGCCTTCCTCAACACCTCCCCATTTGCTGCCTCCTCACAAATCGTCTGTCTGGTGGAGGTGAGTGCGTGCGTGCGTGCGTCTGTGAATACACCGCTCTGTCCGTCATTGTCATGGCTCGTACATGGACAGGAACAGGATAGGGCTGCAGAAGGTTTCTGATCCATCACTTTTCCAAACAAGACGATTTTTTTTTAAAAAAAAACAACGAAAAGAAAAAAAGAAAAAAAAATTACTACAAAAAAACTAACAAAAACTAATAAAAAAGAAAAGAAAAGAAAAGAAAAGAAAAGGAAAAAGAAAGAAAGAAAAAGAAAGAAAAAAGAAAGAAAAAGAAAGAAAAAAGAAAGGAAAAAAAAGAAAAAAAAAGGAAAAAAGAAAGGAAAAAGAAGAAAAAAAAAAAAAGGAAAAAAGAAACAACTGCCCGTTGCGCCCCCCTCTTCCCACACCTGCTGTTTCACTCCAATCTTCTTCTCCTCCCTGCCTTGTGCCTGCTCTTCCCCTCGAGGACGCAACATGAAGCATCCATTGTTTCGTTTTGGCGCTAATAAATCCGCATCTACGTCCCTTCTTCCCATTCGCGTCCCCTCTTCCCTTCTTTGTTACGACATGTCGACTTCCCTACCATACATGCTATACATGTATGGCCCCTCGTCGGCTCCTCCCCCCTTCCGCTACGCCGAAAACCCCTGCGCTGACGATATCACGTCGGGTCGGCGGCAGGTTACAACCAGACCAAACCGACACCACCCTACCATTCTCCTCCAGGCCGAAACAAGGCAATCGAGCCCGCGCTGTCACAACGCTGCCCCTCATATCGCATCGTGGTCCAAAACCACAACTCCACTCCATCCAACTTGCTTGTTGACGGACACGGCCTGTTCGGGACCCTCAGGGGCCTTGGCCATGCACGTGAATCCCCGTGGAAGCCCAAGTTGTTGACCCCGTCATGCATGTGAAAACTAGACTTGATCATTCTACCCACATACGCCAACGTGCTGGGTACGTGACAGCGACGCAAGCTCTTGTTTGTAATTAGACGGCCAGTCTTTTTGCTTTTGCAACAACAACACATCGACGCATCGCCTAGGGTAGGTAGGTAGCCATTCCAATCAATGACTTCACAGCCAGTCACTCTTCCACCAAGTCGCCTTCAGTCTTTCAGGCCATACATGCGTTCCTCTACATGTCGTAAGCTCGTGCCTCCCTCTATGCGAAACTGCTTGCCAAAGGCATCCATCTCTACTCTTCTTCAATGTCTAATTTGAACCCCCCCTCCGCCACCGAGGCCGCATCCGACGCCTGTGAGGCTGTCTCACCACTTGTCAGACCTTTGCGAATCGCGAGGACGCTATCAACAATGACGGCATCGATGCCCTCCTTGACTTGTCTCTGTGGTAACTCGTCAACGTCAAATAAACCAACAAAGAAAAGACAAGGGGAAGGAAGAAAAAAAAAAAAAGAAAAAAAAAGAAAAAAAAAAGACAAAACACGTACCTGCACCAATTTTGAATCGTTATTTAGCACACCATAGCTGACACATACCAGCCCCAGTTCCTTGACCACCCTGACCAACCTGGGGCTGTTGATCAGAGGCTCTGCCGCAGAAACAATCCCCAACAGATTCCATCGGCTTGCAAATCTGATGGCTTCCTGTAGCGAAGATGCTCGAATATCGCCAACGGTACTGCAGCCAGCATCCGTCAGGAACAGGATGGGAATCGATGGTTGCTTGAAGCTGAGGCACAGGCAAATGTCTGGGTTGAACGAGCTGAAAATAATGTGGCGCTTGCCAGCCAAGTCGTACACCTTGGACAACACAGTGTCGCAGAACGAGTTCAGCTCCACTGCATAGGTATCCATGTCATGCTCTTCACTCTCGTGGAGCATGGGGTATTTCAGTTCCATGTTGAATCCAATTCCTTCGGGTAGCTTGCGGAAGAGATCCTCAAGGGTAGCAAACGGTGCTTGGATAAAGTTTCCTCGAGAGTTGGCCTTGTAGCCCTTCTTCTTGTAGTCTCTTGTGTGCTTCATCCGCTCCTCCATCTCCGCATCTCCAGAGCCTGCATACCCCATCGACAAGGATCGCTTCGGCGGCGCAAAGCTGCTGCTGCGCTGGCGAGCCGGCAGATCACCAACAGTGTCTCTGTTGTGCTCCTTCCGACGGGGTCGCTCTCTCCCCTTATCTGAGTTGATGTGGAGGAATTGCTCCAGAGTGAGGGTATGCACGGGTGCGTCAATGCCTGTTTCACTGACCAGAAAGTCGTGGTAGATTACAGGAACATGGTCCTTGGTCAATTGAACGTCAAACTCGACGTATTGTGCGCCCAGATTGGCCGCAGCGATAAAAGATGGCAGCGTGTTCTCGCCCAGTTGCAGCGACTTGTTTGATGTGAGATTCTTGCCCAAGCCCCGGTGGCCAATGAGCATTGTCGACGACAGCTTTTTCCAGTACGTTTGTCGAGACGTGATTTCCATGTTTGGGTGGTAAAAGGGAGTGATGACGAGGAAATTGAAATTGACGGTCCCGATGACGTCTAGGTTGCCGGACATGATTGGCACACAGACATCACCCTGAAGGTTCATCCGCCGTGAGCCTATCGTTGGCTTCACCGTCGACAGCAACGCCACACCTCGACCAATCTTGTTCTTTTCGCTTCCAGAATAAGTTGGCACGATATCAAACATGAGTTTGACCTTTGTGGCATCAACAGTCTTGAACACCACGGGTTCAGTAGAGATGCCGTCATGGACTGGAAGATCGATTGTCGTCGGATCCCCCTGCGCCCCGGCAGCGCTGACAACCACAGACAGGGCCGTGTCAAGTTGTGTGCTGTGGGCTTCCGTCAGGGGAACGCTATCAAGATGCACAGCTTCCGTAGCCTTGCGAATATCCATAGTTCCCAAGCTGACCAGCACCAGGCTTTCGTTGGTGAGATATCGATGGCCAAATGTCTTGACCGGTTCGGGGGACCGAGGAATACTGCCATTAGCTACATTCGACCGTCTTCCGTCGATGGATGAGTTCTCTGGCGGATTTGCTTGTTGCAGACCTTCTGAAACTCTCGAGACCGCTTCTGCTTCGTTCGTATGTGCGGCGAGAAAGCGAGCAACGGCCACATGTCCGCGCAATGCAGCGTGTTCCTTGGCCGTCCAGCCAGACGCGTCTGGCTTGGACACATCGGCACCAGCGTCAACAAGAAGCTGGGCCACGCCGAGTGACCCGTCCACGGCAGCGACGTGAAGAGGAGTCCACGAGTACGAGTTTTCTGCAATTTCAATATCGGCCTTCTGAGAATCACTTCCCTGCAGAAGGATGCGAGCGCAAGCTTCATGGCCAAGCGTGGCAGCAATGTGCAGGGCAGTCTCTCCTGTCTTGTCGGTCCAGTTTATGTCCACCCCCGCCTCTACCAACATCCTGACAATCGGTTCATAGTTGAATTTTGTGGCCAGCGCCAGCGAGGCGCCCGAACTGGGAATGGTCTTTCGAATCTGGACCTTGGCCTCACTGCTACCTTGCCAGTTTTCACCCTGAAGCAGGGCCTGTGTGGTTAGTGGATGGCCGCCGATGACGCCAAGATGAACAGGTGCGTAACCATCATCGTCGTGCCACTCAGGCGCATCAATGCCGTCCTTGGCATCAAACTGATTCCAGTCCTGCATGTACCTCATGATGATCTGGCAGACAATAACAAGACCAAACTGAGCAGCATAGTGCAGAGGCAATCTTCCAAAGGAATCTCGACTTTGCAGTGCAATTCGTTGACTCTCTGATAGCTGATCCAGAAGAAAGATGAGGAGCTGCACTGCTTCATCATCTTTTCCGAGCAAGCTGCATTCCTTGGTATTGATTGCCTTGACCGGCACCAGCGAAGACACAGCAGGCTGAAGATGGCGGTTCGTGAACTGCGTCCCAACTGTCACCGGATAAGCTGGAGACTCTACGTCATGTGAACCAGATCTTGTGCGGCCTATATGAATGACCAACCGGTGAATGCAGTTTCGTCCATTGATGTCATACGACTCGTCCAGTTCATCGATCTGAGTCAAAAGAAAGGCAATGCACTGTCGTGAGCGCCCAGAGATGGATCGCTGCAAAAGATTTAGAACCAATGACGCCGCAGAAGGTTCCAAAGCAACAGCGACATCCGCAAGTCCCCGTTTCAGAGAAGCAATGTCATCGTTGCGAACAGCCTGGTCCAAGACGTCCAGCTGTGCCTGCGGCAGATTGAGCATAGCTTTGGCCGACGCGCGACCCAGAGAGCGGGTGGAACGATCGGACGTCGAGTCGTCAAGTCGTTGCGCATCGCTGAGTAGCGAGAGCCACCGATTGATTTCGGAGAGCAACCTGGTACTGTTTCCATCCTTGGCAAACTGCTTAGGATCGACTTTGGTGGAAATGTACCGATGCTGGTAGGAGATTTGGGGTACTTTCTTGTCAAGCTTCTTGGTGATCTTGACAAAGCCTCTGCGGTTGATTTCTCCGAACCACTGCAAATTCCTCAGCTGGGTTCGAAGCTCGAGTAAGGCGCCCATGACCTCTTCAACCTCATCCTGGTCAAGTGTGGCCACGTCATCGGGAACGCGGCCATAGCGGTTGTGCAGATTATTGAGCCGCCGACATGCCTCGGCAAATTTCTTGTTGTAAAAGGAGTCCACATCTTCAAGATTACGATCGAGGGCGAAGAACAGTTCTGCAGGACCATCGGTTAGAAAACTCGGGGTTTTCATTTACCCCGAACGCATTCTTCTCATTCATGCGTTCGGCCACGGATGGCAAAAGACGCCCACCTGCTGTATCGACGCCATCTCCCTTCCTAGCTTTCTCCGACAGAGCCTTGACGAGTTTCTTCAGGCCCTTGTAGTTGATATACGAGGCGGCCCACTCGGGAACCTGATTTCGTGGCAGACTTTACGCCGTTGAAGACGAAGACGCGTTTCAGCGACTCTGCCCTCGCCCCCCCCCCTAAATTGGGCGCTAGGAAACAAGGAAATCCATGGGGGGGAAACTCACTTCCGTCCAAACTTCATGTTGCGCCAGGACAGTTCAGCTTTTCCTCTATTTTTTCTTTTTTCTCTCTTCTCTCGCTTCAAGATGTCTGGGAGAGAAATCAGTCGTCAGGTCCGGGAAAAGCTTGGTTCAGCTTCAACGCGACGTCTGGCGGTCCAACTTGTTTTTACTTTGAATCAAACGGACGACGAAGCAAAACTTGTGAGTCGGGCAAATTCTGTCGAATAATCATGACAAGGTGCAGGGTGCATCAAGAAGAAAACAAGAGTGATGGTAGAGAACCAGTCAAAACTAATTTGGCATCGCCCCGAGGAAAAGCAAAGTTACCTCTGGTTCCGAAGTGCTTGTGGAGGAATTGGACCTCGAGCAGGTTGATGGCGTGGTCGTTGCCCGTGCCAACCGTTTCCCCCGACTTGTCCGCGTTAGCTCTCTCTGTTTTAGAACGTCGTGCGAGGCACTGTAAGAGCTTTCCCTTTCTTACCTCGAGCAGAAAAGATATCCAAACGAGGACGTGTGGCGAAAGGAGGCAGCAGCAAGCAGCAGATTTCCCTCAATTGTCAGTCCAAAAGTCGCGAGCAGAATTTACTCATTAGACCAGGGGCAGGCGCATCGTGGGTCTCGAAATATCTGTACTTTTGGACCGTACTCTGAGAAAACGGCCAAGGATTGTCACCAGTCGATGTACCGGCAAGCTGTTCTCAGGAGGGTGCAGACCTCTTGTCTATCCTCCTTTGGTTTCAATGACAGGAGAAAGGACTTGGGAACATGGCCGAGGAGAACGGGTGCCTGTTTATTATACCTCCTAAAACATCAGTAGCTTGGAAGAAGGAGCGACCAGGCAACTGCGCGTTCAGGGGAATTGAGGGGCGTGATTATATTGCGCACGCCCGCTGCCTGCCACTGATTGGTGACGGTGGACCAATTTCTCCATTTAGCCACGCCCCTCGAGGGACGCGTCGCCCTACAGACAAATCCGTCCTCACGCCGCGCTTGTGATGCAGCATTTTAGCTTTCACCAATCCAGGTGCACGCTGGCAGCAACGTGATCGATCTCACACACGCATTTTTTTTTTCGCACTCCTTGTCCTTGAGCCAACATATGCACGTCACTTTGACTTTGAAATCACCGTAGAGGAGAAGAAAGTTTACATAGCACCGGCTGGCTCCCCAGCCCATTGAGAAATCCCCGTCTCGTCGGTTGCAAAACGGCGGACAGGCGGACACCCGCGTGCTGTGGAACTTGCCGTCTGGTCTAGATGGGCTCATGTGGTTGTTTCGCGGCGTAGGAGGCACCAACGTTCCACTGCACCCCCGGGACCCCTCCCCTCAACCCGCGGCCTCGCTCTTTTCATCCTCTCGGAGAATGGATTGTTCTTCAGCTCGGTCGAGCCCATGACTTGTCGCCTTTTGGTTGGTATCCGGGAGACGCTGACTCCCGTTCCACATATTTCCTGGACGGTCGTCACGGGACCTCGATACCGCCAGTAGGTTGATCCACTTGTATTCCAAACTCACGAGTTTGCCGTTGGTGCAATGAAGAAGTATGCTTGTTGTGATGGACTATGTGATGATGTAGACTATGAAGAAGTATGCTTGTTGTGATGGACTATGTGATGATGTAGACTATGAAGAAGTATGCTTGTTGTGATGGACTATGTGATGATGTAGACTATGAAGAAGTATGCTTGTTGTGATGGACTATGTGATGATGTAGACTATGAAGAAGTAGCTACCCAAGTACCTACCTCTACCTAGCTACGTGGCCGGAAATGAGGGCTTAGGGCACCAGAGACCCACGTGACATGTGAGGCTGACCATATCCGGTGACATGGAACACCATGGATACCTCCTCAACACTTGTTATGACGTGGTCAACTCGACCCGGTTGGCTTATATAAGCAAGCCCATGGCGCAGCGCGCTTAGCCGCGGCCATTCACTTGCTCTGGATGATGTAACGCTGTTGGCAATGCGGACGGAGCTGCACACATAGTATTTGGCGGGCCTGACTCGGCGAAACTTTGTTTGTTTGTTTGTTTGTTTTTTCTTTTGTACCAATGGACACAATTTATTGTACCAAGGGAGGGACACAATTTATACAGCAAGAGACAGGTGTCTGGGTGAGGACCTGTGCAGAAGTAACGTCTCTCTCATCTACATGCCTCACAAGCCTGGGGAAGAATGCAACGCTCTTGGAGTACAAATTGCCAGCGTGATTCTAGGCCACCGGGCCCTTGGATTTCTTCATCATACATCACAACACATGGCGGCGAAGGACCATATAGGAGCCAACCGCCCAGTGCCCTGTTTTTTCAACACACCCAGCAACTTGCTAGGGCATGGCCTTGCTTCCCGGCCCAGTCCGCCATCATGCTTGAAGATGGCGGTCCTTGTCGTGGTTCCGGTTCTGGCGGGGTAGCAAACTGTTTGGCATCAACAGACAATTGGTCCATTTCCCAATCTAGCCGATCCGTTTCTGCGTCCTTTTTTGCCTGACGTGAAACTCGAGGCTGACCCGATACCAACTCGGTTGCGCCCAACAAGTTTTCAATCTCGTGACTCAACTCCAACCATCGACGCGTGGCGCTAGTTCCAATGTGCAACGCCATGGAGGTTCGAAACGAGATTGAAAGGTCCGGATACAACAGTTTACTCTCAATCGAGTTGGTCGTCTTTCGGACGTGCTCATATTCTTTCCACAAGCTCTCGACTTGCAACAATCGGCGTTTGGTCCTGAGCAACTCCCCGCAGGTTCCGTCCGCGGGCGTCTGAAAGCCCGCAGGTTCCGTGTCGGGAAAAAGACGACTGGCCTTGGTCATGGATTCGAGGAATCGTCGTCGGTTGGAAGGCGATACAGATAAGCGCCCCAGGCGCTCCGGGGCGGGTTCCCGGTCACTGTTGCCCAGCCCACAAAGATCCATCAGGGCGGACGTCCGGCGGAGCAGATACCGAGCGCTGGCCTCGTCTATCCTGGACAAGAGAGTCTCCCAATCTCGCCGATTGGCCATCAATCCACGCACCATTTGTACTGCTGCCTTCCAGTCGAGAGCCGCAACGCACTCGTCGAATACATGTGTGATTGCTCGAGTGCTCAGCGCAACCCCAGAACGCACACAGGTGAGGAACAGCGCGGCAGCATCAGCGAAGAGCTTGAAGTGAAGCAGCCCGTCGAGCATCTTTTCCACCAACTTGGTGTTCAAAGGGCCATGCTCCCAGACCCACGATCCAGTCTGTGTCCGACGCTTTGTGTCCGCAGCCCAGTATTGTAAAATCGGTAATTGTGCCACGTCATTGACATGCCGCCTCCTGATCTTGGCGCCGGTCCACTTATCCAGTCCAGCTATGCAAGAAATAACGCGGAGAAATTGTCCGTGGTTGCTCGTCGACTTGTAGTGATTGAGTACTGCGACGTAAGTCGAAGGTGTTGGTTTCATCAGTCGCTGGTGGAAAAAAGAATGAACAACGGCGTCGGCAAAGGCGTGGTAACCAGACTTATCGAAGGCCACAATCAGAGTGTTGTATGTGTGCATGTCGGGAGGATAAGCGGATACCAGCAGGTTATGGCAGACTCTCCCGATTCTTTCCTTGAAGCTGAGGTTTTCCTCGCTCACCAAGGCACGGATGTGGCCGTTCAGCTCCGACGAGTTTTTGATCGCGCGTCCGGGGTCTACGGACGGGAATGTAAAGTTTGTGCAGCTGTCGTTTACCAGTCGTCGAGCCTCGTCGAATGCCGGGCTTTGGGTCCGGCCATTATCGAAAATTTCGGCCCGCCATAATAATTTTCGAACAAGGTCTTCTGTGTTTAGCGAATCAAGACCCAACTGCTTACGGTTTCGTGGCTCCCGGCGACTTAGTCGGCCGTCGACTTCTTCTGACGCGACGTCTCTCTCGAGCTGCTCGTAGTCGGTCTCTCGCATCGCGCGCAAGGAAGCTTCACCGACCGCGTTGTAAAATTCAGCCTTTAAGCTGCTGATCAATTCGGACGTAGAGAGGGTGGCGGGTCTGTGAATTTCTTTCATGTAGGGTCGGCCCCGATAAATATCCTTCAGTGACAGCCACAGGGAATCCATTTGCTGTATCGTCAGATGTGACGAGGTCGCTTCGGGTGGTGATGAATCCGACGATCTCTCCAGCAGGTCGGTCAAACTTCGCCTCGCGTCCTCCAACTGCCGGTCCAATTCCTTTCTGCGATCATCCTTTCGAACGGCATCCACAATGGCAGCACTAGCAAATACCGAACTATAGCAAGCCGTGAAGATTTCGGCAAACGTGGCTTTGCGTCTTCCGGCAACGCCAGTAGCCCGGCGCCTGACGCTGCCAACGGCTGTGCTGCAGGCTCTGCATCCACAACGGTGAGCCTGGCCAGCTCTAGCCCACAGCGACCGCATCACGGCGACATTTGGACCCGGAAGCTTGTGGCGGACGGTAATTGAGGTGACATGCGGCTTCCAATTGGGTTTGAACGGTTGCGACTCGACATTGGCATGCTGAGTGGGAGTGAATGGATCGATGGATGGATTCTTTTTTTGCAATCACGTGAGGTTGGTTGGTTCAGAATTAGTTCCCCACCAGCGGTTTGTCGCTCCAGATTCAAGAAAAGAACCAGATCCGAACGGGCCTTGGCTGGGGTCGACAGACTTGTTTCAAATCGCAAGACAGGTTTATCCTAGGGTCCGAATTTTTTTTAATTTTTTTTTTAATTTTTTGATAATGTTTACCTTGATTGTAAAGGCTGAGCAAACTGGGTAAGGCCACTGCTTGATGAAACTTGACGACACGGACATCGTACTGACTTGGTAGCAGGGTGACAAACCTCAGACCAAACGACACACAGGACAATCCTTTTTGGTACATGTTCAAAGTCCAATGTACATCTTGTAGGGAGACACATGACAACTATGTGGGAGTCAATCGCTTCGTTAGTCACCTACCAAAGGTCTTTTTTTTTTTTTTTTTTTCTTTCTTTCTTTCTTTCTTTCTTTCTTCTTCTTTTTTTTCCTTCTTCTTTTTCTTCCCTCAAAGTCGGATGGACAGGCCCTGTTGACCTTGGATCCCTAGGAAACCAATGAGATGAGTGGAAGCCGAGGGGAGGCCAGTTTCGTCTGGAGGTGCAAAAATTGCAAGGTAGCTTCGGTCAACCTCGACAAAGCGAATTTTGGAATTCTCGGCGCACTGTTGCTTACATGATTGTTAGCGTGAATCGTCGGCTTCCATCAAAGCCGCACCCGCAGCATACGAGCAGTCGGAGCCAGCCAAGTCTCACAAGATTATTGAGTTTGACTGTCGGGGACTTGAATTCACCGAGTTTAAGCCAGAGGTAAGCCCCCCCCCTACCGGACGGGACCGGTTCTTTTGTACATTTTATACATGATCCTGTCGCGGTAAGACGGTGCTCGTCCACGGTCAAGCTGACAAAGTCGTAGGGCGAATGGCTGGCAGAGGGCGTGGATTCGGGCACGAAGTTTACAGGCATCGATCTGGACGAAGGGGAGTGGTTTGACTACGATGAAAAAGCCGGCGACGAGGTCAGCATCAAGGATATTTCATGGGAGATCCGCAGGGCGTAGGAGTCAGCGTAACCAAGAGCTTTAGTACAATCAATCCATCGAGCCAGCTACTTGGACAAGTGACTTGGCATCGCGGGCAGCTGGCGTAGCTGGAGCAGGAGCAGCTGGCGTAGCTGGAGCAGGAGTAGCTGGAGTTAGCCGCAGCTGGAGTAGCTGGCGTCTTTTATCGATACCCCCCCCCACACGTGAGCCTGGTGGCAATTGACTTTCTGAGCCAGCTACCCTACTGGACATGGATGCATGTTCCATGCTGTTCCTGCGAGGCAAGACTGCCATGCAAATTGATTGCCAGAACTCCTCTACTTGTTGAATCACGGTGGCTGACCAAGGACCGCCTTCCAGCGCCATTGTCGACGCCTCCACAAGAACTTGTTCACAAGGCCAACACAGGATGGCATCCCAAAAGCTTGCACCCGACCTGGGTTTTCTCACCGACGCAGCCCATCTCCTGCGCCAGACAGCGCCGGAAACGTCTGCGCATCTGATGAGGCAGCGCGCAGACTTGATGTACCACAACGGCCTGGCCCAGCATGAGACGCAGCGTCAACACGTCTGCGCTGCTTGCGGCCACATCATGATTCCGGGGCACAAGACGGAGACGGAGCTGCGGCTCGAACGCTGCGCTCGTCCAAAGGCCGCAGAAAGAAGAGAGATGGCGGGGAGCACGGGCGGCGGGCCTCCTTCCAGAGGACCGACGAAGCGCATCACTTGTGGACATTGCAGACGGATCACGCGAATCAATCTTCCGCCACCAGAGCCCGTCCGGCGTGGCGGGAAGCCGCAGAAACGGGCGACCAAGAACACAGACGTCGCCGTTTCGGCACTCGACGGCCAGAAGGCGACAGCAAACGCCGGCAGCAAGAAACGGGCCAAGAACAGGAAAGGAGGCCTGCAGGCGTTGCTTTCGGGACAAAAGGACAGGTCGACCAATTCGCTGTCACTCGCAGACTTTATGGGATGACTTGGTGGGGGACGAAGAGCGCTCGCCTCGTGCACTTTTGTCTCTGCCACTTGTCCAGACCAGAAGCCTCCCGTCAACAAGGCAGCAGGCTGTTGTTGTTGCTGCTGCTGCTGCTGCTGCTGTTGTTGTTGCTGCTGCTGTTGTTGTTGTTGTCGTCGTCGTCGTCGTCGTCGTCGTCGTCGTCGTCCTACTCGCCGCCCCGCAGCTGGACTTGACTGGAGCCATATGGAGGGATGGAGGGATGGAGGGGGAGGGGGGGGGGGGGGCTGGACGCTGAGACGTCCACTCGACTAGTCGCCTGCATGTGTGTCCAGGCAGACTTGCATCTGCCCCTCCACCAAAAAAATATTTGCATTTTTGTCGGCCCCCTCGCATCGTCAAGACATCAAATCGACACCCCCACCAGCGCAAGAGCGTAGATTTCGGCGACAAGACACGCAAGACATCCCGCTTGGAGCAGGTGGCGACGCCGATAAGCTCCGCCATTCCCACCATGTCTGTCGATGACAAGAAAGACGCTACAGCCGCAGGCCCGAACGAGTTCTTTCAATCCATCGGGAACAAGGTCGAGGCCTTTTCCGGCACCGCAGATGGACCTCCTACCGAGGACGACGACGACGAATACAGACCGGTGGAAGAAATTGAGTCGCTTTGCATGAACTGCGGCGAAAATGTGAGCTCCTGGGAGGGCCCCCCCTCCAAAAAAAAAAAAAAAAAAATTACCTCAAATAAAACGCTCACGAGCAAAGTG
>AFQZ01001324.1:0-12926 GCA_000222935.2 Aciculosporium take MAFF-241224
GTTACCCTATTTAATAATATAGTATTTAAGAGTTTAAAGCAAGCTAGTAGTAAGAAGAACTCCCTAGCTATATATTTAAGCAGTATAAGAGCTATATATTTAAGTAGTATATCTATAGTAACCCTATTTAATAATATAGTATTTAAGAGTTTAGAGCAAGCTAGTAGTAAGAAGACCTCCCTAGCTACACATCTAAGTAGTATAAGAGCTATATATTTAAGTAGTATATTAATAGTAACCCCATCTAATAATACAGTATTTAAGAGTTTAGAGTAAGCTTATAATAAGAAAACCTCTCTAGATATTTATTTAAAAACACAGTTTATATAGGTATATAGCAATTTAGTAGTAAGACTAATAGTAATTAAAAGACAAAGTGCTATTAAATATACTAAAGAGCTATTAGGCAAACCTATTATAATAGCAATCCAGAAAGCATAAAAACAAGATCTATTATATAAAATGTAAATAGTACTGCTTAGTAGTAATAATATAATAGTTAAGAAGTACTAGGTAATTAATAAAAATAGTTTACTATGTTTTAATATAAGGGTATATATACTAGTAGAGATATATATAAAAATTCTAATGCTTACTTATAATAACCTTATAGTAGGATACTAGGGTATAAGCAAGATAATCTATAAAGTAGCTATAATAGTACTATTAGCTAGAATTATAAAAAAATATAAAAAACCATATAAGCTTATGCTTAAACTATTAAGTTAATAAGCTTAGGTTATACTAACCTTATAGTAAGTTAGCTATATTACTAATTCCTAGCAGACCTTTTTAAGAGCTCTTTATAAACTTTATTACTAGCCTCCTCTTAATAAAACAAGCTAGGGAAAAGGAGCATAATATAATTCTTATTATTATAGATTAATTCTTAAAATACGCACTATATATAGCTATATTTATAAGGATAATAAGTAGTAACCTTGCTATTATCTTCCTTAAATATGTATTTAAGGATTATAGTATACTAAAAGGGAATATTTTAATTAAAGGGATAATATTTACTAGTAGTTTTTAGAGAACTATCTGCTACTTATTAGCAACTAAGCAACTATTTAGCACTGCTTTTTACTTATAAATAAATAAATAAATAAAAAGGGTTAACTAAGTCCTAGAGTATTATCTTAAAGTATTTAGAGTATAAGAGTAAATAGACTAGAAAGACTACTTATATGTAGCTTAATATGCCTATAATACTAGTAAGCACTTAGCTTATAACTACTCTCTAGCAGAGTTATTATAAGGTTACTAGCTAAGGGGCCTAGACTATATTATAAAGGTAATAGATATTATAAATACGTAAGCAGATATAAGGGTATAAGAATTATAATAATAATATAAGGCAACTAAGCAGCTACTTTATATAACTTAAGAACAGTATATAAAGCACTATAATAAGAAAAGAGGCTTAATAAGTTTTTTACTAAGTAACTATATGCTTTTATTAACTAAGAATATTAACCTTTAGCAACTAAGCAAGAAGCTTATAGTAAAGTATTTAAAACCTTTTAAAATTCTAGAGAAAGTAAGCGTATATAAACTAGCCTACTGTCTAGAGCTCTTAAATAATATACGCCTATATAATATATTTAATATTATAAGTTTAAAGCTATATAAAGGTCTAAATCCTAATAAGGCTATAGTAATATTATAGCTACCTATTTATACTTAGGAATTATATAAGGTTAAGCATATTATAATATATAAGTATTAAGGCAAGTAGCGTAAATACTTAGTGTTGGTAACGCTCAGGTTACAAGTATGCTGCAGCACAAATGTAGGGGGGGGGTTCAATATTCAATTCATTTATATCTCTAAAAGAGGGGAAGAAGCAGACTATGATGCGGAGGTGTAGTGTTGTAGCCACGGTACAGCCCTAGGTTACATGACCTATAATCCAGCTAATCAGGGTGCGTGCATTCTGTATGTAACCCATAATTCCTAGTTAATGCGGCATATCCCTTCTATTATCTATATAAGCGATTCTAATACTTGTAAATTCTCTCTTTATTAAAGAAGAAGAGGAATCGCTCTAAAAAAATACATAAAACGCCCCAAATAATTAGATATTAACAAACAAGTAATAAAGCGAAAAACATCCTTTAAATGAATAACTTTTGTTAGTCCAGGTCGAATAGTTGTAAGGGCTAAAGAGTGTTGTGGGGGGGGGGGGCTAAAGAGTGTAATTCCTGCATTCAATCCTACTAAATTAGGCGCTTATAATCGCGTTCGAATTTATCAAATTTAAACTCTTTATTAGGCGCTTAATTTGTCGTTGGATTTAGTGAGGAATTAGGACTTTTTCATTCTTTAGCGGCTCTGGCAGCGGCTCTTGTGGCAATTCTCGCGACAGGTCTTTTAACCCATCCTTCTACACGGATTTAGGCTTTATTCTTTGTTATAAAGGTCTTAAGAGCTTTATTTAGTAAAGCTTTTGTTATCACATCCGCAGGATTATTATTGCTATTAATCTAGCGTATCTTAGCCACTTCCCTCCTCTTATATAACTGCTATAAAGCTATAATATTAATTATTAGCCTCTTTTCCTTTATTATCCCTAGCTTAATAATGTATTTATATAGCGAGAAAGAGTTAGTGCATATTATTATTAGAATTTTCGGCTTGTTTAATCGGTTAGTAATAATATTCAAAGTAGTGCTTATTACATAGGCAATATTAACACCTTAAACCATCCTATATAGCTTAGAAGCTAATGCACTTCTTGTAACTCTTTTAGATTTTGTTAAGCTGTATATTATGATATTTCCTCTAAGGGTAAATTCAGAGGTATTGTTATCCTTCCTTTTATTGCCTAGGATGATTACATAGCCTAGTTAAGAGCTAAGGTCTTTATTGTTTATAAAAGAACCATTAATAAAGACATAAAGAGCAGCGTTTTCTAGTAAGAGAGATATATATTAAAGTCTATAGTCTTAATTATTAATTTGCTATTAAAGTCTTTTATTAAGCCTTAAAACATTATTAGATCCTAAATGTAAAACTTAGGCAGTAACGGAAAGATTATAAGATACTTTAGGTTAATATATTAGAGTAATATACGCTCCTTATGCTTACTGTTCGACATATTTCGCTTAGTCAGTTGGGTTATTAACTTATAATAGCTTCTTTCCTTATGCCTTTTGTTATAAAAAGAAGGTGTTATTATTAACTTCGCTTAAAATGTAACCGTTAAACATTAATGGTGTTAAAACTGTTAACCTCTCTTTTAGCTTTATAAGGAATTTAGCGTTTTTTAACTTAATCTCTTTATAATTAAAAAACTTAGCATTGCTAAGTCCTAAGGTATCATTAGTCTGTATTTTAATAATTCTAAAACACAAGCTTTTACTAGAAGAAATAAGAAGATAAGGGTTATATATAAAAGTTATTATCTGTAGTCTCTAATAATAATAATTGAAATACGTCGACTACTAATATGTGCCAGCCTTTGCTATTCCGTATAGTGGCTTAATTACAACTATAATAACGTCTGGCGGGTAAAGGTATGCAATTTATGCTAGAAGCTTTGTAAGAATTATGCAATTAAGCTTTGTTTATAACTGCATATATACTTAGGTAATATCCCTTAGCTAAACCATAATGCCTTCCTTTTTTAATAAGGGAGTAAGAGTAATAATAAGCCTTTAACTAGCTCTCTGAATTGTTAGGGACTACGTGAGAATAACCTCTTTCCTACGGTCGCTATAGCCTTAAATAACATATTATAACTTTTTATATAGGGAGTTAGTTACCTTGCCTTTAACTTCTCTTACCATCTGCAAGCTAAAGAGTCTTTTACCTCCATGCCTTTATAGGTTGAATTTTATAAATTTAAACACATTCCTTACTAGCAAAGCATTAATCTCTGCTTTATTAGAGAGTTCGAAAGGTTCTCTGGGTATATTGATTTTTCCTTGTGTGCAGAGGTCAATTATAAGTTAAAAATCGGCCTTTTCTTTCTTAGTAAGAAAAGCCTCTGCTTTAGGGTCTTCTACGTTCTCTTTGTAGTGGAGTTGTTAGGTTATTAAGGGGGTTTTTGTAATTTTTATTACCTTAAACCGGGTCTTCCTTATAAACCGGGTCTTTCTTATAAGAAGATTCTACCTCTAGCGAGGTTATATACGGTTTAATGACCATAGACCGAAACTTTGTAAGGCTATAAGGCATCTTAATAATATAAGTCTCTCCTTCTATTAAGAGAAGCTTGTAAGGGCTAGTCCATCTGCCTTTTTCGTAATAAACTTATATATTAGAATTTAAAGGAATAGTGTGTATAGGTAGGGTTATTAGGCTGTTATGGGTATTAAGAGCATTATGGACTTAGCGCCTTGTAAGACTGCGTCTTACTTTATCTATTGCTTTTTAAAGTACCTTAGCTCTTTAGGCAACTGTAAAGCTTAGGGGGGAATCATTCGTTATCTTTAAATAGGTTCTAAAGACTAGAAGGGTGGGAATATAACTATTTAGACCGGCAGAGTCATTGACTGCTTTAACAGCCATTTAAAGTATCTGCTCTTTTAAGAGAAAACCGTCAGCTTTAGTCTTAATAATATTATATGCTCTGCAAAAAGGGGCATAATATCGCTTAAGTTTTCCAATGCTGTTGTAAGCCTTAATAGGGACTTTGTTAATATTAATTAACAATAGTTAAGCTAAATGCCTAAATTTGCTAGAAGCGAAGTTTCTTCTGGCATTATAGACTATCTAGTCTGGGGGTCTAAGATATGTGTTAATCTAGCACTTTTTAAGGGCATTCCAGATATCTTAAGCTTTTTATTATTAAGGGGCAAGAAAGCAAGCAGCTTAAAATAATATTACTGAATCTATAACGTATAGGACCGGCTTTTCGTTAATTTGCATGATATTAACAAGGACCTCGTAGTTAAATTCAATATTATCTTTAAGAGTAAATTTAAATCTACTTATAGCTTTTGCGTTTATCTAGCATTAATGGCAAGTATACGTGATTTTCCTTATATTAGCCTTATTGAATTCTTTACTAGCCCTGGCAAGAAGGTTATTTAATCGGTCGATTAATAGATGACTAAATCAGCAATAAAGTTGACGGATTTCGGCTTTAGAAAGCATAAAGATGGCAGGTTCTTAAGAACTGGCTGTCTACTAAGGATATCCTTATTTCTTAATAATAAATACCTTTTTATCTCCTTAGATTAGAAGATTCTTAAGATTATTAAGTTTAACACCTATTCTATCCATATTTGTAATAAAATATAAAAACAGTATAGCACTATTAAGCACATAAAAGGGTATTATGCTAAAGATCGTCAGAAGCTTTAAAATACTAGTTAAAGTCGCAGTACTGGCTTTAAAGGTAATGGTTCTTTAGTTAGAAAAATACTTAATTATAAGGTTCTTTATAATTTTTATTAGAGCATTAACTTAGCCTTTGCCAGCAGTTGAAATTCCTAATGCTCCTGTATCCGGGAGTATACTGTAAAATGTATCCGCTGTATATCTTGTATCCATAAGATACATGTGTTATTAAGGTTATTCATCGGTATTATAGTTATTGGGGTCTTTAAGAAATAAGGCATGTTTAAAAGTATTATCCTGCAAGAAGTTTACAGTTAATTAGGAAAAGAGTAGGGGATTTAGTGCTTATATAAAGAATACTATAAAGGAGAGAGTATCACAAGCCTCTTTATTATCTAGTTTCTCTTTTTTATTAGTAATAAGGAAAGCAGCATTCTAAGCGGCTTTTTTGTGTTCGTCCTTACTATTATTATTAGTAGTAGTAAGTTGGGCCATTTCGCCTTTATAGGCCTATAGGAATGTATGGTATTGGCATTTAGAGGGTGGTTTTTAGTGTTTTCTATTATTCTACTAAGTTGCTTTTACTTTCTTCTGCTTAGAAGCAGGATGGTTAGTTAACTAGTATTCTTCTTTATGGCATATAAAGCATTTCTTTAAGCTTGCTCTGGCTTAAGGTTTTTCATAATATATAGCTCGTAAATAGCATTAGTCTGTAAACATTGCTATGTTAGTGTTTTGGTCTATAGACCAGGCGATAAGAGCAGTTAAATTGTTATTAGTAGTTATTAGTAACTGACTTATAGAGGTTAGTGGTATGTTTATTACTAAGAGGCAATTTCGAAGATTACTAACAAATCCTTTAAAGGTTGGCACATTCCTGAATTTAGTATTATAGAAATCATTGTTATTTTCTATTGCTTGCTGTACTTAATAAAGAAGAATTATATCTTGCTTAAGAGAGTTATAAAGGCTATTAAATATCTTTATAAGTCGGTTGAGAAGGATTTCTAGGCATTCTGACTTATTCTTTATTAGATGTTCTATGATAATATAGCAAAGGCATAAATTAGTAAATTGTGTTTTATAGAAGCTCTTATTCTTAGGTGTTTTAAAGTGATTCCTAATGTTCTAAGTTATCTCCTTAAATGGGATTATCTTTGCTCTAAAGTATTTAAGGAAGTATGTATAAGCTTTACCTTAAAGCATAATAGTGAAGGCTTTTAGGTAAAGTAAGGGGGAAACTCTTGCTCGAGAACATTTCTCTTTAAAATGTAGTAATTTCTTGTTAATAAAGTCATATACTTCTCTAAAATATTATTCTTCTTTTTAGTAAAGTCTCTTAAGAGTATTAAGGGCTTTTCAATTACTGTTAGAAAGTGTTCCAGTCGGGGTTTGTGGTTCTGGTTAAGGGTCTTTAGTTAAATGAAAATCTTCAATATTATCAGAATCCTTGTCATCAGAAAATTCTAGTTATTAAGTTTCTTTTCCTTTTCTAGTTGCTTTTTCTGGTAAAGGTTTGTATTCTGTGTTAGGGTTAATATTTAAGATATTAACAAGATCTTTAGAGACGTTTGATCTCGATCCTCTGGCTGTTTTAACACTATTATTATTAAGGTAATTACAAAGAGTATACTTAAGGTTGTTATTAATTTTATTAAAAGTATCCTTTGTTTAATTTTTATAATCTTGCTAGAAGTTAATAAGGAGATTGCGCCCTTTTCCTTCATTAAGAATGTAGTAGTTAATTGTATATATAATACGGTTATTAATCTGTTGTTTAGTAACTGTATTAACATTAATGTTATTAACTAACTTAGTCTAATTAAAGAATAGAATTAGACAGTGCTTATAAAGTTTTTAGGGTAGGGTGCTCTTTAAAAGTTCTCTTTTATAGATATCCTTTTAGAGTTATTTATTAAAATTATCTATTTTTCCTTAGCTTAAAGACATTTTAGTGTTTTAGGCTTTATGTTTAGTACTAATTAAAGCGGTTGGCATTGGTTCTCTGTAAATGACAGTAAAGATCTGGTTTTAATTGTAAACGAGTAATAATTAATAATAAGGGAGAAGATCTATAAGAAATAAGTCTTCTTATAATTATAGACGATTTAATAGTTAATAATTAAAGAAATAATCCTTTAGTTAGCATAACGTTAGAATTTCTTGTAGTTATATAAGTAAAAGCATTTGGACGAGTCTCTTCTAAGTATAACCTAGTAAATCTGTAGTTATTAGTAACTACTAATTAGTGTTAGTAACGCTTAGGTTACAAGTATACTGCAGCATAAATGTAGGGGGGGGGGTTTAATATTTAATTTATCTATATCTCTAAAAGAGGGGAAGAAGCAGGCTATAATACAGAGGTATGGTGTTATAGCCACGGTACAGCCCTAGGTTACATAACCTATAATCCAGCCAATCAGGGTGCGTGCATTCTGTATGCAACCCACAATTCCTAGTTAATGCGGCGTATCCCTTCCATCATCCATATGAGCGATTCCGACACTTAGTAAAGTAAAAAGGCTATAATAAATTAGAGAATTTCTAGGTATTAAAAAGGAACTTTAATATATAAGATATTATAAGGGATTATAAAGGGAGAATAGCAGTAGGGTAGCAGAGTATATACATAATATATTATAAGAGATATGAGCAATATTACAAGAGTTAACATTAAGAAAGCAGTAAGGTAGTAGAGTATATATATAATATATTACAAGAGATATTAATAATGTTATAAGAGTTAACATTAAGAATAAGTATAAGCTAGAACCTAGTAAAGACCTTACTATAAGGTTATTATAAGATTAGATTTACTGTTAGAAAGATAGGAAGCAGGGTAGGCTTAGCACAATGTATATGCTTAGCAAAGTTACAATAAATAATAATATAAGAGTTATATATTTAAGAAAAGGGGATTGCTAGGTTATAGTAAGGGAGTTATAAGAGAGCAGAGAATAAGGCCTAGGACTACCTATAGTAATTAAGGGTAATTATAAATAAAAGGAGGCGTTCTGTTAAGAGAGTTATAAGATAAGAGAATAAGGGTACGGAGACCTACTAAGGCAAGCTATGCCTTAGCTATATATAGGTATATAGGGGGATAGGCTTTATAAAAAGATAAAAAGGCTAGTGAATATAACCTTTATATTACTAACCCTACCTACAGCTATTTAGCTTTAAATACGCCTGACTACAGCCTTCACTCTACTAGTAGACCTCCAACTGTGACAAATATAAACTTATTATATGCTTATTTAATTTATATATCTTATAATTAGGTGCTTTATAATAAGGAGTAATATAGCTGTATTTTTTATATTTAAAACAAAAATAAAATTACTAGCCCTAGGTTATCTCTTTTTTATTACTTATCCCTTGCTTATCCTTTATTAGTAATATTAACCTAGCTTATTTTCTATAAGAATAGGGTTTCTTATTATACCCCTTAATAGCTACTTTTACCTTATAACCCTATTTAATAAAATATATCTAAGATTTAGAGAACTCTTAGCTAAGAACCTGCTTTCTTATTATATAGTTTAAGCTATTAATAAACATATAAATCTAAATTCTTTTAAGGATATCTTTAGGTAACTTTCCCTTTATTATTTCTTAAATCTTAATAAATACTATAAATAGCTAATTATCTTATTACTATAACTCTAGTAATAATTTCATTACTTTTAAGTAGTATATATTCTTATTTATTACTTAATCCTTTAGCTATATAATAAAGTCCTTTTAGCTATAATTATTAAAGTTTATAATACTATTTATAGCTATATACCTATTTTATTATTACTTTACTTCCTTTATTAAGTAGTTATTAGTATAGGTAACCTTAGTTAAGTTATTTATAAAGATTACTTTATTTATAATAAAAGCTATATTTAAGTTTATAAAAAAGGATTATAAGTTTTTATAGCTATTTCCCTTATAAACTAAGGCTTTTAATTATACTTTTATAAGGCTATATTATAAGTAAGTTACTATTAATTAGTTATTTAAAGTATTTATTTAGAAAAAAGCAGTTAAACTAGGCTTTTTTAATATAATTAATAAGGGATTTATTAAGTTTTATTATATTTTCTTAAGTTATATATACTTTTAAATAAGATATAGCTTTTTTATAATTTTCTTAAGTTTTTAATCTAACTCTTTTTCTTTATTAGCTTATATATTAATATCTTAGATTTAGGTATACTAGGGTTTAGGCTAGTAATACTAATTACTTATAGTATTATTAAGGTAAGTTTATTTTATTTTTATAAATTCTTTTATTTTATCTTTTAATATAAGTATAAAGGGTTTTAGCTATAATATAATATTTTATACTATAGTAATACTAAAGCTACTTTTATTTTTATTAAGTTTATCTAATATTTATATAGTTATTATATTAATATAGCTACTTATTTATATATTTATTCTTTAGGTTAATATTTTTATTAAGCTAATAGTTTATTATTCTTATAAGAAAAAGTAAATATTTTATTATAATTAAAGGTTTACTAGTAAAATAAAGGCTATAATGAAGTATACTTCAAGCTAAATAGCTATAAGTAGGGTTAGTAATATAAATATTATATTTACTAGCCTCTTTATCTCTTTATATAGCTTATTCCTTTATATACCTATATATAGCTAGGGTGTGGCTTGCCTTAGTAGGTCTCCGTACCCTTACGCTCTTGTCTCGTGACTCTCCTAACAAAGCCAGAGCTGCTTAGGATAAATTTACTGCTAAATCTAATATTAAATTAAGCACGTGATAAAGAGTTTAAATTTAATAAATTTAAATGCAATTGATTTAAGGGGCTTTAAGGATACTCTAGACTAATAAGAAAAGTTATTTATTAGGTAATGTTTCTTATATATTATAGCGTTATTAATTTTTGCTTATTTGTTGATTTTTACGGATTTTTTACGTGTTTTAGAGCAATTTCTCTTTTTTAATAAAGAGAAAGTTTATAAGTATTAGAATTAATTATTTAAAAAATAAAAAGGATATATAATAGTAACTAGGAATTATAGGTTATATACATAATATATATGCCCTAATTAGCTGGATTACTATGTTATATAACCTAGGGTAGTACTATGGCTATAATACTATACTTCTGTATTATCCCCCTCTTTTCCCTTTAGTTAACTATAACTATAATAAAAATCAGACCTTTATTACCCCCCTACGTTATTGCTACAGCATATCGTACCCTGTGAAACCATCACTTATAATAAATAGTAAGGTTCTTTAAATAATAGTACTAACTAAGAGAAATTACTTATAATATAATATAAATTCTATAATTATAAAAAGAACTCTAGAATATTATGCCTTTAAATAATAAATAGTATATTTAAACTTTTTAGTAGAAAGCACTATAATAAAAGAAGGTATTTATACTAATTATATTAGAATAAACCCTAATAAACTACTAGTATTACTATTTACCTAAAAATAAGGCTATAATTTAAAGTTATATATTATTATAGTAACCTAATAAGGTAGTTTACTTTAAAAACTCTTAAATTATACTAAAAACCCTAATTATAATAATAAATCTTACCTTAGCTAACTTAGTAAACTTATTAAGATAAATACTATTATAGTAATAATAAAACTAATAATATAGTAAAGATAGGTTAAAACTATTTATAATTTATACTTTAGGTAATATCTAATAGCTTAGATTTAAAAAGTATATAGGGATATAAATTTTAGCTATTAAAGGCTAAGAGAAATTTAAGATAAAACTAAATAACCTTATTACACTTAAAACTTTCTAGCTTTTTACTAGTATTAATAATAATATAGCTAATATTATAATAAAGTAAGCTTTAGTGCTTAAGGTAAAATATCCTTTAAGGTTATTATTTTTAGTATTATAAGGATAAATTAGTTTATATAAATTATCTTTTTTTTTATATTTTATATTTAAGAGACTAGTTACTATAAATTAATTTTTTGCTTTATTATTTTTATTTTTAGTACTTTATAAAGAATGCCTATAGTTTAATTTCCTTTTTATTATTTCTAGCACTAGCTATATTAAACCCTAAAGGATAACTAAAATAGTTATTTTTATAAAAGGGGCACTTATTATAATATAATTTATAATAGTAAATCCCTATATATAAAAAAGGGATTTATTATATAGCTACACAAGACAAGAGCGTAAGGATACATAGATCTACTAGGGCAAGCCACACTCTAGCTATATATAGGTATATAAGGGGACAGGCCTTATAAAGAGATAAAGAGGCTAGTAAATATAATATTTATATTACTAACCCTACTTATAGCTATTTAGCTTTAAGTATACTTAATTATAGCCTTTACTTTACTAGTAAACCTTTAATTATAATAAAATATTTACTTTTTCTTATAAGAATAATAAACTATTAGCTTAATAAAAATATTAACCTAAAGAATAAATATATAAATAAGTAGCTATATTAATATAATAACTATATAAATATTAGATAAACTTGATAAAAATAAAAGTAGCTTTAGTATTACTATAGTATAAAATATTATATTATAGCTAAAACCCTTTATACTTATATTAAAAGATAAAATAAAAGAACTTATAAAAATAAAATAAACTTACCTTAATAATACTATAAGTAATTAGTATCACTAGCCTAAACCCTAGTATACCTAAATCTAAGATATTAATATATAAGCTAATAAAGAAAAAGAGTTAGATTAAAAACTTAAGAAAATTATAAAAAAGCTATATCTTATTTAAAAGTATATATAACTTAAGAAAATATAATAAAACTTAATAAATCCCTTATTAATTATATTAAAAAAGCCTAGTTTAACTGCTTTTTTCTAAATAAATACTTCAAGTAACTAATTAATAGTAACTTACTTATAATATAGCCTTATAAAAGTATAATTAAAAGCCTTAGTTTATAAGGGAAATAACTATAAGAACTTATAATTCTTTCTTATAAACTTAAATATAGCTTTTATTATAAATAAAGTAATCTTTATAAATAACTTAACTAAGGTTACTTATATTAGCAGCTACTTAGTAAAGAAAGTAAAGTAATAATAAAATAAGTATATAGCTATAAATAATATTATAAACTTAAATAATTATAGCTAAAAGGACTTTATTATATAATTAAAGAATAAAGTAATAAATAAGAATATATATTACTTAAAAGTAATAAAGTTACTACTAAAGTTATAATAATCAAATAATTAGCTATTTATAATATTTATTAAGATTTAACGAAAAATAAAGAGAGAGTTACTTAAAGATATTTCTAAGAGAATTTAGATTTATATATATATTAATAGCTTAAACTATATAATAAGAAAACAAGTCCTTAGCTAAGAGTTCTCTAAATCTTAGGCATACCTTATTAAATAAAATTATAAGGTAAAAGTAGCTATTAAAAGGTATAATAAAAGACCTTATTTTTACAAGAAATAAGCTAGGTTAATATTACTATTAAAGAATAAGTAGGGAATAAATAGTAAAAGAGAGATAACCTAAGGCTAGTAATCTTATTTCTGTTTTAAATATAGAAAATACAGCTATATTACTCCTTATTATAAAGCACCTAATTATAAGACATATAAATTAATTACGTATATAATAAGTTTATGTCGG
>AFQZ01001323.1:0-12945 GCA_000222935.2 Aciculosporium take MAFF-241224
CTTTGCCGCTTAAACTGATCTTTATAAGACGAAGAGAGGGTCTGTAATTTTAATCAACTTTGTTAGATACCTCGTTTAAATGGCTTGAATTGCCCCTTTCATTGCCCTTCAATCTGATCTTACGTAGCCTACCCAGGACCTCTGCTTTCAAATCGTACATGACCCGTCCGTCATACACGCCTCGTCTCGTGCGCGCCAACCTGTCCAGTCTGATCGTATTGAGCTACTCAGGACCTCTGACTATATTCAATCGTACATGACCCGTCATGTACGCCTCGTGCACCAATCTCAACCAAACAAAGCAATCATGTCATTAACCCCGAGTCTGATCCCATCGTCTTCCGCAGGGAAGCCAGTCAATTGGCCGCCGTCGAGTTCTAGAATGCCACTCCGTAAATGCAAATGTATGCCACAACGCCGGTAAATCCCCATCGCAATCCCGTGAGGCTGCTTGCGAGCCTACTAAACATTGTTTGCTTTTTAAAAAAAGGTCCCGTCCCGTGCCTTGCATGTAATCTTCTGTTTTGAAGCTTGGAGCAAAAAGAAGAGTTCCGAGAAAAAAATTGAACAAAGAAAATGACACAAAACCCGTCTAAGCAAACAGCTTCTTCTCATGAGACTCCATGTTGACGTTGCCCTCCAGCTGAGCACTGGCGGTTCGGAGCTCAAAACGGACAATACCGCCGGCGGCGCCCTCGTGCAGCTCGGCCAGGCTCTTCATGCCGCAGTCCTGCATAGAGTGCTTGAGTCCAGCAGCCAGGTAGGGCACGAATTTAGTAATAGAACTGCACAGACAATTAGCACGTCATACCTCGACAGGGTCAAGAAACCAACTCGGTCAGGGGCAAAGTCGTATACTGACCCTCTGTGGGCCACGGCGCCCGAAACCCCCTGCGCAACGAGGACGCTGTCGCCCTCGGAAAAGTACCGAGCGGTGCCAGCGTTGCTCTTCTGGCTGTCCTTGCCGCCACCGCCGGCCTTCTTGTCCTGCATGGCGTCGATGCTGCCCATGCCGCGGTAGGCCTTGACCAGCTTGCCCTCGCGAGAGAGGAATGACGTGCCGGGAGACTCGCTCGTACCGGCCAGGAGACCTCCCATCATGACTGTGGAAGCGCCAAGAGCGAGACCCTTGACAATGTGGCCGACGTTTTGCACGCCACCGTCGGCAATGCAAGGCACGCCGAAGCGGGCGGCGAAGCTGCTCACCGAGTATACCGAGGCAGCCTGGGGACGACCGACGGCCATGACCTCTTGCGTGATGCACGCCGAGCCACTGCCCATGCCGATTCGGAGACCGTCGACGCCGGCGGCAATGAGAGAGGCGGCCTGCTCGCGGGTGACCACGTTGCCACCGACGACGTCCAGACCGGGGAACTCCTTCTTGATCCATTTGATCATGTCGATCTGGTACATGCTGTTGCCCTGGGAGCTGTCCAGGATGACAATGTCCAGACCAGCCTCGACAAGCGTGGCCAGACGAAGCTTGTCTTCGGGACGAGTGCCGATGGCGGCGGCACAAATCAGCTGTTTGCTGTCGGGCAGTTTGGAGGCCAGCGGAAAGTGCTGGTTCTTGGTCAGATCAGAGCGAGAAATCATGGAAACTAGGTTGAAGTCCTTGTCCACGATGGGAAGCTTGCCCTTCTTGGACTTGGCCAGGATCTTGTTGGCCTCGGCAAGTGTTACGCCGTTGGGGGCGGTGATGAGGTCCGTGACCATGACGTTGGAAACGGAGACGTCGGCATCGTCCTCGAACTGGAGGTCTCGGTTGGTCACGATGCCCAGCAGCTTCGAGCCAAGCTTGCCGTCCTCTATCGACATGAGCCGTTAGCCAATGCGTTCATTACAGCACATCTTTGGTCAAGCTGAGATGACAGAGTTGATGCAGTGGTCATTGTATTTCTCTCTCCCCATGACGCGTAGTCTTTGCGGTGGAACGAAAGTTATAGAGTTTGGGTAATAATCATGTAGATGCTGTGGGATTTTGCGCTGCGCAAGAAAACACGTTGCCGAAGTGATGACGACAGGACTTACCAGTCACTGGGAAGCCGCCAAAACCCCATTTCTCCTTGAGAGCTTTGGCCTCACCGACAGTGGTGCTGCGGCCGATGACGACGGGGTCAAGGATGAAGCCATTTTCATAGCGCTTCACCTTGCGAACCATGTCAGCCTGCGCCTTGGGAGAGCAGTTGTGGTGAATGACGCCCAGGCCGCCCTGGAGAGCCATGTGGATGGCCATCTCGTGCTCTGTGACGGTGTCCATGGGCGACGAGACGAAGGGCGTCTTGAGGGTGATGCGCTTGGTGATGGCCGAATCCAGAGTGACCTCCGAGGCAGGGAAGCCAATGTAGCCAGGCAGCAGCAGAAAGTCATTGTAGGTCAGACCGCCATGCTTGGACGTGTCCATGAGCTCATGGAGGTCGAGACCGTCACGACTCTTGTACTCGTTCAGGACCTCGAGCGCCTTGGTGTGGTCGAGCACCTTGGCGGCGCCAGAGCCGTTGACAGGAGCACCCATTGCGAGATTGATTTCGCGACAAAAAAGACTTGGGGTAAGAAAAAAGTTTGAGGCCGAAGAGGAAGCGATGAGTGAGATCGACCGAGTTCTGGCAAAGTACGGACAATCAACCTCTTGAAGTTGGTATGGCGCTTCTTCCCGTAGGAGAGAAGAAAGCCAAGGAGAAAGAAATGCCGTCTGGTCGCCCAAATTTTTTTTTCTTTGTCCATTGGTGCTGGGACCCTGGCAAAAATGACTGGAGAGCAGAAATTTTATTATTATTTTTTTTTTCGAAGCGGGGCAAATGCGGGGTCCTCTGGTCCTCTGGTCCTCTGTTAGTGGCTGCACCTGGATGGCATCCTCAGCAACAGAGTGCCTGCAGGGATTGGTAATATGTAGTCATGTTAGTCACGCACATACTTGCAGTCAACACCCTCAAAGATCAAATTGCTACTTTTCAGCCCAAAAACAGACACAATCGGACCATGTCCTGCGTCGAAAAATACCTATACGCTAACTGATCACTTGACCGTCACCTCATCCCGCTGCAAATTGCATGAGGCCAACATAACTCTGCTTGGGGTTGGGAGGATTCCATTACCGCTGCTTCCATGCTCTGCACCAATCGATCCAGGCCATGCCAGTCTCCTTCTCATCGTCCATCTGCAAGATGCTCTTTGCATCATGAGGTGTATATCTTCTGTTGGGAGCACAGGTTACAATAATGCTGCAGCGACGGTAAGGGGGGGGGGGGGGGGGAGGGTAACAAAAGTCTTATAATCTCTATCTTCTATCAAAGGGAAAAGAGGGGGACGATGCAGAAGTTGTGGTGTTGTGGCCACAGTACTGTCCTAGGTCACATGACATAATGATCCAGCCAATCAGGGCACGCGCATCATGCGTATGACCCACAATTCCCAGTCACTATGGTGTATCCCTTCCATTATCCAGACGAGCGATTCCAACATCTTCCATCTACACCAACTGCGTCCGGACCCCAAACGCCAACTTCATCCTTCGTCGCTTCCCCTCCAGCGACCGCGGCACCTCTTCTCCCAACTCGCGCAAAATCTCTCCTGCTCGTTGGCCTATCGACAGTCAACTTCTCAGCCCCAGCTTCTTCTTGTTATAGCCATGCACCCACGCATGTTGGGTTCTTCACTTACCGTCGCACTGCTCCAGCTCCGAGAGCGTACCAGGCCAATTTGTCACTTCCTCTCCCGTCGTGCTGTTGTACATCACATCCAACGCCATCTGCCCAGATATAACCACGCTGTTTGCCAGTCGCGATGTAGAATTTCGCGCCCTAGCTCCTCTGTCAGTCCCTTCATCTTCCGCCCGCGTTGCCTCCCGTCTCCGCGACATCACTCACATTGCTCGAGTCTCTCAGAGGTTCGCAGAGCAGCCCACTGTCTTCCATGAGCAGCGACCTCTTCGCGCACTACACCCAACTCTTGGCGCACTACCGTCAGCATCTCAATCACGTCGTTCATCCGCTGAAGCAGCTGTGCCCCGCCATTCACGGCGGGAAGATTCTGAAATCGTACCACGTGATCTCTGATCCTCCTGACGTCTGACGCCAAGACTGCAAAGTCGGGTTGCAATTGTTGTTGTTGGCTTGTGTCCTCCATGGTGCTGTCCGCGTCACGTAGTATATTTAAAAAAAAACTTTTAATAAGGAGCCTTCGGCTACAGAAACAAGAATGGGTTTTTATTGTTTGTGAATATGGAAGAGGAAGAGGACGAGGACGTAAACACGCACGAACGGATTTTTAAATACGCAGGCTGCAGCAACTAGGCCTAAAACAGAATTGACACCTTCCTATGTGAATACGTAAACACGTAGCATACGCATTTTTGAATACGCAGGCGGCAGCAACTAGGCCTAAAACAGAATTGACACCTTCCTATGTAAATACGTAAACACGTAGCATACGCATTTTTGAATACGCAGGCGGCAGCAACTAGGCCTAAGACAGAATTGACACCTTCCTATGTGAATACGTAAACATATAGTATATGCAGTGGCAACTTGGAGTACGTAAACACGCAGCAACGGATTTTTGAATACGCAGTAGCGACGTGTTTACGTACTCCCTCTGGACGCTCCACATGCTGCACAACGCGATATCACGTGTCGGTCTACCAACCCTGCACATACTTTAAACTCTTCTTTCGTCGTCCTCCCCACCCGGCCGAGCATACCGTACAAATGACAGATTCCCTCAAGCCCCTCGGCTATTCGACACAACCTGTGTATCCTACCCTATTCACTCATCTATGAAGAGGTCTCTCTCTTCCATGATCAACCACCACTCGCGTGATATCCATGCTCTTCCACGAACTATGTGCATCCTGGGCGTCAGTCTTTACACCGTCGATGCCCGAATCCACGAGAAATGTGTAGAAATCGTCGTAGAACCGCTCTACGTCCTCCACCGAAGCTTGTAGGATCAACATGTGACGGGGCATATGGCGACACCAGTTTCCGCGCCTCATACATGACAGAAGCAACAGTGTGGTCGAATTCAGAGCCAATGGATATCAAAACCTTGACAGCCCCTGCAAGTAAAGAGTCGCTTCGTGCCTGGAACTGTCAGCCATGCCAGATCTAAACTAACTCAGACAATACGATCTTACATGGACACTAATGGTATTCCCGTCAGCACCACCGAATGTGGCTAACATGTTGTCAACACCACTAACAGCGAGTAGTGGCATTGCCTTGCCCTGGAAGCTCAGGAAACAGCACAAAATGTCATCTTGGTCTACGGTGAAGCGAGATGAACCCTGTCGTGGACCCAACCATGCGGGCTGGTGACGGACCAAGGCGAACCATCTGGGACGAATCAGCAGATGCTTTATTTTGACATGTCCAACATGAGGAAATACAGCCGATGGAAGTGATAGAAGTACGGCGGAAGCACAGAAGAGGATGAAATGGCATAACCTACTCCAGGAGCGAGCCTCACGGTGTACCGATTTCTATGTTGCCGACGGCGGAACCGTTCTCGGCTGAACGTTTGATGGGGCACTGTAACGACCATAGTCGAGTCGGGTTCCAGGCGATTGACTAATTCCGACGTGATTTCCCATTCAGGGTTGAGATGGGGAATGTGTAGTCGTAATCTGTCTGAGAGGGGTTGAGAGGATGACAGCAGTATAGTTCCGTCACCAAGGCCTTCTTCGTCACGAATCCATCTCCATGCTTGATCACTGGAAGGGCGAAATTTAATGGTGAAATTTGCGCATTTCCAGAGGAACAAATGCCCAGAAAAATACAAGAATATGCTTTCAGCTGGTCGTTTTTGCAGCATCCGCGGTTCCAAGAGATCATCAATCCATCAATCCTGTCGAGTTTGACTTCACGCCATTCCTCTTCATCTACAGACATCCACAAAGACGCTTTCCACGGCTCCTTTTCTCGGCCGGCAGACACTTCCAGGATCACCGTGAGTGATGAGCGACTCGTCTGGACCACGGTCACTTGACCAAGCGGAGGATAACTCTGCACTAGAGCTTCATGATTGTCTTAGGACAGCAAGATTTCGGTCAAAAAAGAAGGTCTCAAAGTTGGGTTTTCGGGTACAAGATGTCCAGTTTTCTGTTGTATTTCCAAGGCCACTTGAGAACGTCATGAACTGGCAGCGTCGCCTTCATGTGAGAGACCAAACGCGCCGACTCTCCAAGACAGGAAGTCGTAGTGTGAAGGAGCGGCGACTATGCCGAAGTGTTGCGGCTAATGAATCGGGAGTGTGAGTTTGTGAAACTTTCCGGCCCGACATTTGCGATTGCTGATGCTGACCAGAATCATCATGCAATGGCCCATATCCGTCGTCACCAGGCAATGGACATTTACGTACCTGCCATGCAACGACGGTACGTACATTTGTGTACTAGAGCGCGGGGGTTTAGGTTGGTAATGCCGCCATCTGATTGGCCGCGTGGTCAAATGGACTGTCCAGGGACGGGGAGGCTTAGTCCGAACGGCCACAAGTGGTCGCCTCGTATTTCAGGCCACAAATTACTTCAGGAAAGCTTCTAGCCGAGAGAGACGGAACGATTTCATCAAACCACTCAATCCATCCTTCGAGCCACGGAAACCACCCCCCATGGCGTCTCGCAGACTAGCTTTGAACCTCTCGCAGGGCCTGCGAAGCCGTGCTGGTCTGTTGGCCACTGGCTCCCTTCGCCGTGGCTTCGCGACTCCTTCTCATGTCGGCAAAACTCAAACCACAACACTCAAGAACGGCTTGACCGTGCGTACCATTCTCGCGGGCTCAATTGGCCTTGACAATACATCCTGTGACTTGAATCTAATGTGGGGGAATTCTAGGTCGCCACCGAGCACTCGCCATGGGCCCAAACCTCGACCGTTGGCGTTTGGATCGACGCCGGTTCCCGTGCCGAGACCGACGAGAACAACGGTACCGCACACTTCCTCGAACATCTGGCTTTCAAGGTAGGGCACTGACTGTCGTCGCTCGGAACATGGGCTTTTCGGTCGCTGACATGTATTCCAGGGAACTGCCAAGCGATCGCAGCAGCAACTGGAACTCGAAATTGAGAACATGGGTGGTCACTTGAACGCCTATACCTCGGTGAGCATTAATACCCATATTGATCCCTTCTGCGATCCGTCTTTTTAGCGAGATAAACGGGACGATCGAGCGCTTATGCAGTCTTCAGCGTGAGAATACCGTCTACTTCGCCAAGGCCTTCAACTCCGATGTTCCCCAGTGCGTCGACATCCTGTCCGATATTCTGCAAAACTCCAAGCTCGAAGAGTCGGCCATTGAGCGTGAGCGCGACGTCATCGTGCGCGAGTCCGAGGAGGTCGAGAAGCAGGTTGAGGAGGTCGTTTTCGACCACCTACATGCTACTGCCTTCCAGCACCAACCTCTGGGCCGCACCATTCTGGGTCCCCGCCAGAACATTCGCGACATCACCCGAACCGAGCTTGCCAACTACATCAAGACCAACTACACGGCCGATCGCATGGTCCTGGTCGGAGCCGGCGGCATCCCCCACGAGAAGCTTGTTGAGCTGGCCGAGAAGCACTTCTCAGGTCTTCCCAGCAAGGGTCCCGAGAACCAGGCCTATCTGTTGTCCAAGAAGAAGGCTGACTTTATTGGCTCTGACGTCCGCGTTCGCGATGACACCATGGGCACTGCCAATGTTGCCCTTGCCGTCGAGGGTGTCAGTTGGAACTCGGAGGACTACTTTACCGCCCTGGTCACGCAGGCCATTGTTGGCAACTACGACAAGGCCATGGGCAACGCTCCCCACCAAGGCAGCAAGCTAAGTGGATTGGTTCACCGCCACGAGCTGGCCAACAGCTTCATGAGTTTCTCCACTAGCTATAGCGATACTGGGTACGTAGTCTTGGAGAGGAGCAGTCCTGCAAACTACGAAGCTTGGCATGCCAAATGAGCTGACCGTGATTTTATCTCTCTGCAGCCTATGGGGCATCTACCTGAGCACCGACAAATACACCAACCTCGACGACCTCGTTCACTTCTCGATTCGCGAGTGGATGCGTCTCTGCACCAATGTTGGTGAGGCCGAGGTGGAACGTGCCAAGGCCCAACTCAAGGCTTCCATTTTGCTGTCTCTCGATGGCACGACCGCCATCGCTGAGGACATTGGTCGCCAGATTATCACCACTGGTCGCCGCATGACCTCCGGTGAGATGGAGCGCAAGATCGATGCCATCACGGAGACGGATGTCATGGACTTTGCCAACCGCAAGTTGTGGGACAAGGACATTGCCATTAGCGCCGTGGGTAACATTGAGGCGTTGTTCGACTACCAGAGATTGAGGAACACCATGAAGCCCAAGTTTTAAGGTTTGGCGGTAGAGCGGGCGGAGTTGGCGAAAGGGGTGAATCGGGTATAGAGTGTATGAGATGCCGTTTTCAAGCAAAAGGCCTAGTGTACCATAAAACTCTCTCGTTGTTCATACAAGTCGTCAGAAATGGGGGGTTCCAAAATCTGGTGTTTTTCTTTGTCGAATCAACATTTGAGTACGTGCGACTAGGTGGCGATGCAGGCCAAGGCACGCGCTGTGTGCCATCGACTCCAGTAGATTAATCGGTCAATTAACCGGTCAATGCAATCATGTTTCCCGGCGATCTGCCATCTCCGATAGTTTCCTTGAGAAGATTCAACCTCCGTTTGCAACAGAAAAAAAAAAAGCACATGTACACATAGTCGAAATCCACTTTGGCCGAAAAAAATTAAACAATTCCCCGTGATAGAATCCACGACATCATGGGCCATGCTACCATAGACTTGTTTTCCCGCCAGCTCCGAACGCCAAAAACGCCAGCACAAGTAACGAGCCATCCCACAATATAGCCAATACTGCTTGGCCCCGCATGATATTGAAGTGCACAGCAATACTCGCGAGGTCTACTCCGCCATCTCCTCATCCACATCATCGCCAAAGAAATCTTCCACCGTGCCGCCCTCGACGTCCTCACCGCCCACGTCCTCAGTCTCCGGCCCCTCGATACCCTCCATAGCGTCACCCCTTTGCCTTGCCTCGTCGTCGTCGTCGTCTTGGTCGTCATCACCATCAGCTTCATGCCACATATCCTTGAGACCCCAGCTCGTCCCGCTGAGCACAAACCGCTCGCTCGGCAGGCGGACACCCCACTCGTTGGGTACAATCTTGGGCAAGGCCACCTTGTTGCGTTCCCGTGCGAGCTCCTGCATGTAGTCCTTGCTGATGCCGCCTCCGCTGCTGCCCCCGCGGAACTGGTAGCCGAGGCGGGCCCCGATGGCGAGCTTGACGCCGTTGGCGGTGATGGGGGCGTCGCCGGCGGCCAGTGCGGTGGCCCCGGATGTGGCGGATGGTTTGGAGCCGGCCTGTGTGATGTAGGGGTCGCCCGAGAGGTGGAGCGCGTCGTTGAGGACCGACGAGGTGTGCCGGTAGGCGAAGTCGAGGAGGAGGAGGGGGACGCGTGGCTCGTAGGCCGTGACGCCTTGCGAGGTGAGGAGGAGCTCGACTAGGCGGGAGTCGCGGGGGCGGGGGTCGGCCGTGCTGGCGGGGTGTTGTGCTGGAGCCGGGGGGCTTGTTGCGCCGTTGGTTTGTCCTGCTGGGAGGGCGACGGAGGGTTGTGAATTCGGAGCGGGAGCATTCTGTGAGCCATTTGTGGGGAGGGGGACGATGCCGTTTGTTTGGGGTTGACTAGAGGCCATGATGAGATGTGATGGGTGGCGGCGCGGGTGGTTCAGAGCGCCAACTAAGGAGCGTGCTGTGTGTGTGTGTGTGTGTGTGTGTGTGAGGTCGTCCAGTTTGTAGATGATGATGCGCGCGGCTCGTGGTCGTCAGGCGCACGACTGGCGCGCAAAGTGGGCCTTGCGGCGGGTGTGGACCAATCCAGGATGCTGGATAAATGATTGACCTTTTTTTTTTTTTTTTTTTCCGGCCCTCTTCCTAGAGGGCATCAAGTTAGTCACTGCGTTACCCCCACCATCACCTTTTGCGTACATCTCCGACGTTGACTCACTTGCACTCACAGTCCTACAGACTCTGTGTTGCCGATAGAATCATCGGGCAAAGAAAGACAGCCCTCGCGATGGAGACCGAACTACCATTGCCCTTCCTCATCAGCGTCGCCGTGCCCCCGGGCCTGGCCAATCTCGATGGTCTGACCCGCGAAGAAGTGTCACTGCTGGGCAGTCCCTTCTTGCAGGCGACGCCCAAGATCCAAGACAAGCTCATCCGCTTCTTCAACCGTCACAGCTACGAATTCCACTCTCATGTCGACGCCACCGCCCTCGAGTCCCAAGACGACGTGATTGCCCTGCTCGATCGCGGCGCCCGCAAGGTCTTCGTCACCCCCGAGACACTGTCACAATACGCCGATTTCGGCGACAGAGTGCTCCCCGTCGTCTCCAAGCCCGACCTCTCTGCCGCATCAGCCCATGGCTTGTTGATCAAGGACTTTGATCCGTCGGCCCCCGAGTCGCGGAAACTCATTGAAGCCGCGCAATCGAGCAAGCCCAGAAATCTCTACCTGCGTCCCGTTGCCGGCGCGCCGCTGGAGAAATTTCTTGAGGCCGCCAAGCAGGCTCACGCGATCCCCATCTTGCCCTCGACCGGCCTCACCACCGACAAGTCCGCCACAGATAAGCTGCTGCTGTCCGAAGTCATTGCGAGCTACTGGAAGTCGGACCGCCCAGACGGCCTCATCCCCACCGTCGTCACCGACGAGGCTGGTGTCGCACTCGGCCTTGCCTACACCAGCAACGAGAGCATTCTCGAAGCGCTCAAGACGCAGACGGGCGTCTACCAAAGTCGCAGGCGAGGTCTATGGATCAAGGGAGCTACGTCGGGAGACACGCAGGAGCTTGTGCGGGTGGCGCTCGACTGCGACAACGACACGCTAAAGTTCATCGTCCGGCAAAAAGGCCGTTTCTGCCACCTACAGCAGTTTGGATGCTTCGGTAACCTCAGCGGCATACCGGCCCTGGAGCAGACCCTGCTGTCAAGGAAGCGGTCTGCCCCGGCGGGCTCCTATACGGCTCGGCTGTTCTCCGACGAGAAGCTCCTGCGCGCCAAGATCATGGAGGAGGCGGAAGAGCTCTGCGACGCCAAGACACCCCAGGAGGTGGCCTTTGAAGCCGCCGACTTGATGTACTTTGCCTTGACCAAGGCCATCGGCGCGGGCGCCACGCTGGCTGATATCGAGGCGAACCTGGACGCCAAGAGCCTCAAAGTCTCGCGACGACCTGGCAACGCGAAGGGGAAGTGGGCCGAGAAGGAGGGCATCAGCAAAACCGAGACAGCTGCGGCGCCTTCCAGGCCCGCGGCTGCTGCAGACACGGCCGTCAAGAAACCCGCCGACGAGCGCATCACCATGCAGCGCATCGACGCCACCAAGGTCTCGGAAGGGGAGCTCCTCGAGGCGCTCAGGCGCCCGTCCCAGAAGTCGTCCGAGGCCATTCTCAAGATCGTCACGCCCATCATTGACGACGTGCGCAAGAATGGCGACAGGGCCCTTTTGTCGTACACGCACAAGTTCGAAAAGGCCACCTCGCTGACGTCGCCAGTCATAAGGGCGCCCTTCCCCAAGGAGCTCATGAAGCTGGATGCCGAGACCATCAAGGCCATCGACACGTCCTTTGAAAACATCCGCAAGTTCCACGCCGCGCAAAAGGAAGACAAGCCCCTCCAGGTCGAGACGATGCCCGGCGTCGTCTGCGGGCGCTTCTCGCGCCCCATCGAGCGCGTCGGCCTCTACATCCCCGGCGGGACGGCCGTCCTCCCCAGCACGGCCCTGATGCTCGGCGTGCCGGCCATGGTCGCCGGGTGCCAGAAGCTGGTGCTCGCGTCGCCGCCCCGCCCCGACGGCAGCGTCACGCCCGAAATCGTCTACGTCGCGCACAAGGTCGGCGCCGAGAGCATCGTCCTCGCGGGGGGTGCGCAGGCCGTCGCCGCACTGGCCTACGGCACCGAGTCCGTCACAAAGGTCGACAAGATCCTCGGCCCGGGCAACCAGTTTGTCACGGCCGCCAAGATGCGCGTCAGCAACGACACCAACGCCGGCGTCGGCATCGACATGCCGGCCGGTCCCTCGGAGGTGCTCGTCGTCGCCGACAAGCACGCCAACCCGGCTTTTGTCGCCTCGGATCTCCTGTCCCAGGCCGAGCACGGCGTGGACAGCCAGGTCATCCTCCTGGCCGTCGGCCTCGACGACGAGCACCTCGGCGCTATCGACGAGCAGGTCCACACCCAGGCCGTGGCCCTCCCGCGCGTGGACATTGTGCGCGGCGCCATTGCCCACTCCGTCACGGTGCGCGTCGACACGTTGCGCGAGGCGATGCGCGTCAGCAACGAGTATGCGCCTGAGCATCTCATCTTGCAGGTTGAGGATGCGGCGCGCGTGGTGGACCAGGTCATGAATGCGGGGAGTGTGTTTATCGGGAAGTGGACGCCTGAGAGCGTGGGGGATTACTCGGCCGGGGTGAATCACTCGCTTCGTAAGTTTTTCCAACCCTCGTTTTCCTTCCCGCCCCTCCTTCTCCTCCCTTTTTCCAAAAAGAAAAGGAAGAAAGATGAAGAGAATGAAGAGAATGAGAAGTAGTACATGAGAAGAAAAAAACCCAAAAAAAAAACCAAGAGACCCCCGTTCTAACAGACGTACAAAAACAGCAACCTACGGCTTCGCAAAGCAATACTCCGGCGTAAACCTCTCCTCCTTCACCAAACACATCACCTACTCGAATCTCACAGCCGAGGGCCTCCGCAACGTCTCCTCGGCAGTCATGCAGCTCGCGAGGGTGGAGGAGCTGGAGGCGCACAGGCGGGCGGTGGAGATTCGCGTCAAGGAGATGGGGGGGCGTGCCTAGGCCAGCCAGTCGGGGATGGGGATTTCCCTCTTTTAAAAAAGAAACAAGGGGGTTTAAAAAGGAAACAAGGGGGTTTAAAAAGGAAACAA